>JADNRX010000201.1:0-103196 GCA_015501595.1 Hymenopellis radicata | reverse complement strand
AGCGGTATCTGTTCGGGGGGTAATCCTCGTGGAGCGACATCCTCGTCACGGGTCGTCGACGTTGTGGTAGGTGGTCGTTGTTGTTGGAGGCCAAACGGGGCGATGGTCATGGGTCGTCGTCGCGGATAGTCATCCGTTGTGGCACTGCACAAGTGTCCTCATCGTAGTTGGCAGGCCTCATTATCGTCGAAGTGCTCGCAGGCCCATCTTGTGCTTAACGTAGGAAGCGTACGTCATGCTGAAAAAAAAAACCGAAAATTAGGATGCTGGGGTTGAAACATTGACGGCTTACCATTCAAGCCTGCATGCTTGAAGCCAATAAGTCTTCCTGATTTTAGTATTATGTGGTCGGCGTTATTGGCGGCAGATGCAGATGGTGGACTGGAAAGAGGTGAGCGGACTTGATCGCAAAAAGAAAACCAACATACACCTGACGCTGACGTGGCTCGACGCAACGGAATTCGACTCGGGCAAGCTAAGGAGCGGAAGGCACGTGTGCGCGATGGGCAATAACACAGCCGTCGACGTAGGTGAAGAAAATCCGCTCTGAGAAATATCCAAGTATAGGATAAAACAGGAAAACGAAAGAACGCACCGTAATGCTGCGCGACGCTCATTTCTCCCGCACTTGCTCTCACAGAGTCCGCTCTTGGAATCCAGCGGGGGCTGGTGCTGTTTGACGCCGACTTCGCCAAAGTTGACGACGCCGGAATCGTTCAGTGCCGCCCACTTGAATAGGGCTTACGCGTAGACGGCCCTGTCGTCCACCGTGCACCGGAAAAAAAAGTGGAGGGAACAGGTAACAGAGAAGCGACGGGAGAGGCGTGTACGGACTTGTTTGTGGGGGGTGAAAGAAAGAAATGGACGATCGACTTCGATTTACGATCGAAGAAAACCAACATGCACGTGAGGACGACGTGGCATGTTCGGCTTGAGGCTGGGTCGTCCTTGGATGAAGTGGTGGGCGTAAGGGGACCATGGAAGGACTGCGCGCGCATAAATGATTAGTTTGCAGTAAGTAAATAATTTTGAACAACGCACCGCGACGCTGCCCGCCTGCAGACGGCGCAGTGTCCATTCCTCCAGCTCTCGCTCTCGCAGAGGCCCGCTTGTGGATGCAGCGAGGCAAGGCCCTGCTTGACGCTGACTTTCCCAAGTCGACGGGGCCAACATCAGAAAAGTGCAGCTGTTCTGACAGGCTTACGCGTGGGCAGCCGGTCCAACGGGCACGGAGGACGAACACAACAGGAAAGAGGAAAAAGGGAGCAAGATGCGGTGGCAAGACGGGTGATCATGGTGGTGGGAGATGAGAGACGACGACTCCAAACAGCGGTTGATCACTGCTCGGATCGCCGGTCCCGTCATCCGACCATCGTTCGAACGCGTCGTTGACGTCGAACGCTGGTATAAGGCGGCCCAGAAATAGTGCGACAAGGACTATATAAACCTATTGGACATCTCACACAAGGAAGGCGTAGACTGACTGACCGTGTAGTGTCTCGAATAGTGTTGGTGCTAGGTCATTGTAACTTCAATGGAAGTATAGACTTCATGTTGGCCAAAAAAATGGCCAAAAAATAAAACACTCTAAAATGTGTTGGGAATGCATCCCGCGATATATTAAGGTATGAACTGTCTTCGTTGTCGCGCTGGAGGTCGTCCAAGTCGTCAAAAACAGTCCGGTCCGATCATCCGAGGGGTCGTTTTCTCACAAGTTCAGTTGCCTTCTGACCACCACAATGGAGCGCGCTCGCTCTGCAATAATCTGACGTTCGACCGTGCGTGTGTTAAGTACTAATCCGGCCTTTTTTCTGTCCTCTTTATTCCCGAGTCCACGGCGCTGGTAGCCTGAGCTCGGTGAGTTATTGCTCGATCTCTGTTCACGCCACCATCTCATTCTCAATCGCTGAGTGCGCACCCTCGACTGAAACCCCGAACATCGCCTGCGTAGTCGTGTTGGACCGGGAATGCGCAAATGCAGCTGCTGGGTTGTTCGGGTCGTGGAAGCCTTAAGGTGTGTACCGATTGATTTCCATTCCGCCTACTAAACATGCTCAGAATTTCGTCCTACTCATGGCAGACGCGCGCCCAAATGCACTGGCTCCACCATTCACGTCCAATCCTCATAATAATGAAGCCTTTCTTGTTCCAACAATGACGACGAGGGCATAACCCGAGGGTGAGACGAAGTAGACTCGGCCTGCTTTTCTTCGGCCTCGGTACCAGTTACGAGCCGCCGCCGTCGCCCTTTGGATCCGTCTTCGCCTACCCCGATAGCTAGATCATGCTCGACGACAAGCCAATTGGGGAGCGAAGGCTGACACCGAGCGAGACGTTCGTTTTGGTCAGGGCGTGCTCGCAGGCCATCGTCGCATGAGGTACGTGCTCGTCATCGCACCCGGCGACCGCAGCTCATTTTTTTGACAGGTCTTGAGACGTCTGGCGTCATGCACAAGCACTGCTACTCTGCCGACCCACTTGTTCAGCGGCGCCTCATATCACTGTTGGTTCGGTTCTTGGCTACATGCCCACTCCCTCAATTCGATTCCGAAATCGTATGCACGCGCTCTCCCCACCATGTGCCGCCGTACTGCGTTTGTGCGCGACAGCTTTGCCACCTGCGGCGCACGTCTGTTCCGCGACCTCTCCATGGCGCAGACCCACGTCGACTCCGCCAACGCTCGGGTCATTCCCACCTCGATAAAGGTCACCATTCCGGGCCGCGAAGGTCGTATCCAACGTGACCCTCTTCCCCGTCTACGATCGTCCTTGCCGCGCACTGCGAGAATTATTTCCGCATGGTCGTCACAGAGTCTATCCCAGCCTTTCTGCCTCCCCATCCGCCTTCATACGGTCCCCTATCCCAGTACCTGTACACCTACCGCCAAGACCGCATGAGTCGCCGCCGATCTGTCATCTACTCTATTTGATCTGAACGGGACGACACAATAGCACAACACTCTTCTGACAACGACACACCGCTAACGACGACAATGAGCCGAAAGGAATCGCGGGGGGTGCGAGACAGACCTGACACCTTGTTCGAATTCAATAATGGTACGTGTACTTATGGTTGGTGATACTCTTGACTCTTGACAGTCAAGAAAAACTTCCCTCGGGCAAATAAGCAAATTAACGAGTGCGTGTCCTACGCTGCACCACTGCTGACACCGGCGACAGATCAAACTCAACAATGAGTCAACAAATCGAGGAACTCAGCATCAATGTGTGGTGGCTCTACAACCTCTACGCCTCAAGGCATCTGAAATCGCGCGAGTGGTCAAAGTCGGGCAAGGTAATGGACGAGATGGCGGTACGCGAATCACATATTTGTACTTGGTCTCTGACGACGGCACCGCGCAGGCGCTGGGTGGCTAGCGAGCCGGTTGCCGCTACCATTGTGCTGCTCGCCTTTCCCGACAATAGACTAATAGTTGATGTGACTCACTTTTCGACCGGGATATTGGTGCCGTGCATTGTCATGCATGGTGGCATCTCGGCGAAATGTTGTGTCGATGATGTATTGCTAAGTTAGCGGAGTTAGCTCCTGAGTCAGCGTAAGTGACCTGGGTTTAAGTTGATCTAACTCAGTCCACTAGCTGTAGTGGTGAGAAACTCAGACCAGCCAGAGTCAACTCAGGTAAGCTCGGGACGATGCTGTGTGAGTATAGTCAGTTTGAGTTGGCTCATAGCAGCTCTGATCAGCCCTGGTATGCTCTGGTGCTCAGGGACAACTTGGCCAGAGGGAAGCTGTCTTGGGTTGGACAGAGTCCCATGGTCGTTTCCTGATGGGTGCCTTCTGCTTCTTCTTTTTCGGACTTGAAGAAGGTGATACAGTTTCGCGCTCAGAGAACGTGCGCTTAACTGTGTTGAATATTGGTGCGAGCTTCTTCATCGGTGAGAGTACGTGTTTGAGAGTGGACGTTGAGCTCGGGGGATTAATGGGAGAGGTCGTTCTCGATGACGGTAGGTGGGCTGTTCCGGCAGGAATTGTCGACTCGAATTCATCCTCTGATAGTGTCAAAGGTGGTATCACCTTCGTCGAGCGCAACGGACGTGGTGTCGGAGATTCAGGTAAGAAATCAGAGCTATAATTTCCTGTATCAAGGCTCATGTAGCTGGTAGGGCTGTCGAGGGGCGATGCAGGTGGGGAATGATGTGGCGATAACGTATACGGCGATAGCATAGGTGAGCTTGCTGCGTCCTTCAGCGCATCTCTCGTAGGTGTAGAGAACGTAAACTGATATCCTGTCGCAGTTGCTATGAAATCCTTTTGCAATACGGTGAGTTTTTCTCTTGATATAAAGATAAACAACTAACTTGATTAAAGTGAATATCCGTAAGGCGTAAGAAGAGCTTGAGACGTGCAGCATTCACGTCGGACTGCTCGATAACGTCGTATCGCCAAGGCGACATCAAGACGGCTAGAGCGTTCGTGCTCAACAGGCCACACGAGAACGAATCCACCTGGTACGTTACCGGCATTTCTCCATGATTGAAGTTGATGCGATGATGATATTCAGTCCACCACGTAAGGGCCTGCTTGACGTGCTCAGGCATTTCCTTTCGAAACGAGTCACCATATAGGATCGAGTGTTTCTCGCCGTCAATAACGACGGCGACCCAGTGCTTCTCGACATCAAGATGCATTATGCATCCTACTCGAGTCACGTCTCCACTCGCCATGGCGCATCCGAGGCTATGGATCCGCTTGAAGTATCGAGACTCGTCGTACTCGCCCGTTTCTCGCCTCTCGTATGCCTCGACAACCTTTCCAAGAAAATCCCGACTTTCAATAACATCGTCGCTGCCCTCTCTTTGAAGATCGGCGCGTAGAAGCTCTAGAATCTGGTCTATCTGGATGTCGGAAAGCCACATGTCGGGAATGAGAAAGCGATGAAGGGTGTGAAGTGGATCCTGGTTTGGCATGCCCTTCATCTTTCCATGCCACGGGAGTATAGCCAGTACGTCGAGTGCTTGGAGGATGAGTGCCTGCTCAGAGTCATCCTTCTTGTTCCGCTTTTGGCGCTTTCGGAGACTGGTAAGAGCGCTAGCCCAAGCCTCTCGATGTACACGCAGCTGATGAACTTCCAGCCAGTACCCGAGAACCCATATTGGGACGCGACGAGGTGTTGTAGAACGGATATGGGTAATGGGGATTGATTGTGGGAACTGGGATGGCTCCGTGGTGTGGGCGCGACATATAGCAGTCATTTCGGCGAGCATTTGTGCATCGGGTGCGGGGATACGACGAATAAGCTCTAGGTCTGTAACCGTAGGCCCTTCGCTGCTGAAGAGAGCAGTTGTCGCGCTGCTTGTATCTTTCCGGGGGCAATGACCGGGATGATAAAGTCACAGAAATCGAGGATGCAGAGTGTCGATGCGGGGAGTAAGATACTCGCTGCCTCAGTAGGCATAGCCAGTGATTCGTGTATGTACTTATACATCTGTGGTGGATCTGTATCTCCCATGGTTGTAAGATGAAAATTGTTGCAATTAGAATTGGAAATTATGAGGTGAGATATATTCGGTCCGTAAGTCCGAGCTGTAGTCATTTGGGTAATTACGATGACATGATATTGTACTTAGGAGCAAACACACGTTGAAAGTAGGTACATCTGAGCTGCTGTATGTTATAATAGAGGTCACAGCTATGTATGGCAGCTGTTTGAGGATGGTGCTGAATTTTTGATTGGTCACAGGTCACTGACCTATCTGCAGAAACCAAAATTTCGGCGGAGCGGTCACAGGTCACATGGCCCGCAGAAGGGATCGAAATGGTACAGTAACACCCCTTCGAGAGGTAAGTTTTTGGGCAGTTATTAACCCATCACATGATGCAGTCATGTGAACAGGTGGGGCGGGGTGGGCGCATTGGGGCGGGATCGGCGGGGAGAAGGGTGATTGCAGGCAAGATGGCTGGTAATGAGCCACTAGACTCAATACATACATCAGAAGATCAGTAGAACTTACATTAGATTATTTTGCAGCCATTCAAGAGGTTTCTGAGGCCTGAGAAGAAAATTTTGCTTGGGACAGGGAAAATACGCCACATTACATCACGTGTGCGGTTATTAACTGTTACTAACCGTTAATAACACACCCCAAAATGGGGGTATATTCCGCCGAGGTTACTAACCGCCTCGGGGAATATACTGCGCAACCCTAGGGAAACTGTGCCACATCGAAAAACCTCACTCCAAACTTACGAATCGCCAAAAACTCAAGAGGTAGCATTCATGCATTAAGGGGGAATCGAACCCCCGGCGGGTCGAGAACTCAATTTCCTATTCAACTGGAATGGCAACGACCCAGGTTACCACTACCCCATTAATGCTGTGCTCAATCTTAACGCATAACTTCATAGCCACTTTGTCGCCCAACATTACGACGTTGCCCTTGTCTCTAATCTATGTATTACCGCTACTAGTACCACAACTTCACTCCCTCCGCCACCGCCTTCGCCCTCACCTCGTCCCTCAACATCGCCACCCTCGAATCCAACCTCGAGCTCAAATCCACCGACCCGGGACTCGCAGCCATCGCCGCATCTAATAACACACCAACCTCCTTCAGCGTCGCCGCCCATCCCTCGGCTTCACCCCCACTCGCGTCCTTCTCCTTCAATATACCCACCGCCTCCTCAAAAATGGCAACGCCCGGAACCCACCCGTCCTTCACCTCGCCACCCTCCCGCTGTGCTTCCTTGAAGAAGAGCCGCGACGCACCGTACGCGCCTAGCGTGCGCAGTACAATGCCCAAGAGCAGCGCCCGAATCGCGCGCTCCTCCGCTGTATCCAGAATCGGCCCAGCTGAAGTCGCGGCATCAAACCCGGCCACTGACACTTGTGGCTCTAAACCCGCCCATTCCCTCACATGTCCTTCCGCGACCTCTCGACTTATCCGCGAATGTGTATTCCAAAACACGGCCATCTCCTCTGCAGGCGAGATTGCCATACATGAAATCACGTCCGCGTTCAATCGCGCCGATTTAGCAGCGTAGAAGGTTACTGCAAGCGGTGAGTAGGGAATATGATAACAGAACGAAAGCTTACGCTTTTTCCGAATGAGCACCTCTACAGGCAATTCTTTCCCGCCCACCTTGCGCCCATTCCGCTCTAGCAGGTCCGGAAGTGCGTCCCAAAGCCCTCTAGCCTTTGTCCTATATTCCGTTCGCTGCTCCTCCTCGCAGGCATCGCGGGAATTTGCCAGCGCACTCCAACACCCACATGCAATGAAATAATATGTCGCGTGACTCCAGCCATTCAACTCCGTCATCCGCACGAACCACCCCGCCGCCTCCTCATACCGCCGGTCACCCAGCAATGTCCACGCCAGCTCAAAGACTAGCAGCGTATCCGCCTGACGCCAACGCGTTACAGGTTGGAGCGGGGTCTTCTCCTCCGTCTCGGCACCTTCAGAGTCTGCCTTCGCATCGACGTTTGGCTTCTCTTCGGCGCGTCTGCTCCCAGTGGTGGCGCCAGTACCTTGCCCACACCGCCATCAACACCACCCAATCCTCCAACTAACACTCCTACCGCCTGTCCCGACTGCCCCTCCATTCTCAATATCTTTGCCCTGTTGAGCACCCATAACGTTCCTGTCGGATACCGCCCCTCCACCTTGTCCACGATAGCCCTACGAAAAATGTCAGCAGATACAGAGAGTAATGACAGAAAGGAGCCGTCCAGATGGAAGACTGTACACACCTATACTGCCGGACGATATGAGCCTCGTCGCATTGCCACCCGCTGAGGAGTAATACGACCCCATGATAAGTCATGAGCACCAGTCCCGCAAATACGGAGTGCTGGACGCGTGTGAGATGGGCGTAGAATTTTGAACGCAGCGAGCCACATACCACGTCGTTTTTTGCAGCTGACACTGCCAGTGCTCTAAGCGCCAACGCACGGTCATGTTTGAACCCGAAAAAGCCTACGACAGATCTGTTTACGCGTTAGCAAATAAACACGGATAGACCACAGAAACCTACTGAACCCTCTTGGGCAGGAGCGAAAACACTAAATTGAACAGTCCAAATCCAAATGCCGTCCCAGCGAGGATCATCTCATCTACCGCCTCGCCTCCTTCACCTTTAGTCGATATTATGCTGGTAGGCCTCGACTTGGACACCGGGACAGCCAACGACGAACCTCCCGTCCACTTGCTAAACATGCTTGTGCTCTTCTTCTCCTTACTCTTAGACCCAGTCTCGGTCCCAGTCGACGACGCGGTCGAGGAAGTGGACGTCGCGAACGAAGTAGCCAGCGACTCCCCCGAGCCCTTTCTAGACACTGACGGGGTGCGGTACCCTTCTAGTCCCTCTGGGAACACCTCTTTATACAATTTCGTGAATTTGGAGTGGGCGCTGGTTGCAATTTAGCTTTTGACGCGAACTAAGGAATATGCGCATACCTATTCAACGCATATATGCACTGTAAATATCCCATATAGCTCTCGCTCAACGCGTTCACGAGTCCTGCGAGAACCACCGCGTCTGCATTGAGGATTTCGTATTCCAGACCCACGTCAGCGCCTATATCGAAAGTGAGCAAGACGAAACAGCTATACCATGGGTAAAAAACTAGCCTTTTGCGGAACCGCCGCCAAGCCAAGAACCGCCGCCGCCCATCGCCGCTTTCTTCGCGGCCGCAGTAGACGTCACGGCGTCGTTCAACACTCGCGCCGCATCCTCCATCCGTTCACGTTCCAGTCCAAGCGCGGCTTCCAAGAACACTGCCACGCCCAATCCGAGCTGGTGGAATGGTGAATCCGCCACCTCTACTTCGGTGTATGAGGAGTGGGCACAAGTAAGCGGGCCGTAGACGTACCAGATGCATCAGTCCCCGGCGATACATCAACCACGGGACGCTCGAATGTACGGCGTGCACCGGGAATGTCGTTGGCGAAGAGCTGGTCGAAGCCGCGCGTGGCGCTTATCAGGAGCTGTGCAGATGTGGGCTTCGCCCGGGAAGTAGATGTGGACATGGGTGCTACGTGTTGCTCGTGCAGAATCTATCGGGTATCCGTCTTACGTCGCGTAAGATGCTCCGTAGCGCTCAAATAGGACAGTCGTATCGTGGCAGGAGAGAAAGAGAATGAGAAGTTGTGATATCCGCCTCCGCCAAACAAGTGACTAAGAAAGAGGCAAGCTGGGAGACACGGGAAATGAAATGGCCCGTGACGTATGTCAGATCGCACCAGCGTAAACATGATTACACAGAGGCACACCAACGGCGAACTGCCCGATCACTGCTGCGCCAACGGAAATCGGGTAAAGTTCTTTCAAATGGAGGGTATACAGCGGGCTCCAAGCTGTGGCGTAGGCATCACTTGCACATACACTTTTTGTTGGAGTCCCAATTTTGTTCTACTTAGTGTGAAGCATATTTCCAGGTTGTCCTCACAGTTCATTATTGTTATTCCTGTATGCCCCAGGCCTCAAGCTGCCAAAATTCGGCCCTGGAGAGAACATCTCTGCAACTTCTATGTAATTCTGTCCTGAACAGATGCTGTAGAATCAAGCAACAACCGTTACCAAAAAGGTTTCCTCCAGTTGGAACACCTAGCTAGTCATCCTACAGGTTGTCAGCCTACAACATGCATGCATCTAAGTGTATATAAGTATTAATACAATGAATCAACTTTTGAAAACAATGGGATGAGCTAGCATAGATTCCACTGCTTAGATCACAAAAAGTCCCGCCTACCTCCCCCGCTCGCCGACCAGTCGATCCCACTTGCTCAGACACGAATATCCATCATAATCAAAGCTGCGTGCCCGATCGCAGCTACACCTTCCTGCCCGCCACACAGCCTCGTCCCGCGGGCAGTGGGTGTAGGGGTTGTGCTCGTAACCTGCGCGAGTGTCAGTTACCTCGAAGAAGGAGCGGCAAAACGCGCACCTATATCATCAAAGAAATGCACCTGTTCCTTGCTCGCAAAGATGTTCGCCGCGATCGAATGCACAGGCGCGTCACCCCAACGTTCATAATAGAACCCGCCTGGTGAGATGAGCGAGAGTAAACGACAACACGACCAGCATACCTTGCTTTTCGAGATACGCAAAGAAATCCTGGTACGCGGCCCCCCGCCAAAACTCCATATCCGCGATTTCAAAGTTTGACCAGAAATGGCACAAATTATACGTCTCGCCGCCATCCCCGCTCTGGAAATCCATGGCATTATCTTTCGCGACGTGTTCGGGATGCAGCCGCATAAACTCCTTGACGTGCCCCCATAGCGTCGGGATAGTCTTTTCAAATTCGTACATGGTTATCGTGAATCCTACCTCATTTAATTAGCATGGCGGTAATCAGAATGTTACATGCCTCACCATAAACCTTCTTATTCTGCTCCATAAAGACAAACGGATCGTACTGCATGTCGCAGTGAAAATGCACATCAGGTTCAATTCGCCAGTACCAGCGGTACGGTAGGAGTAAAGGGTGCTTGAAGAAGAAACCAGAGTTGAACCGGCACATGTTGCGATACGCGACGCTGCCTGAGGCGGCACTGTGAGCGGGGAAAGTTATTAAGGCCAGCGTCACTCACCGGCATATATGATCCCATCCTTGACCATGTCTGCCCGCGCCTTAGCCGCCCGGTCTTCGTCTATCCAGTGAGGCTGGTACCAATGCTCCGGCGGTATAACCCAAATTCCATCTTTGCCGATGTCAACACGGATACGCGTCTACAGCTTATCAGTCCACAAACGAAAAGTAGGATAAAAGAACGCACTCTTTGAATTCCTCCGTAAATTCGACCTCGTTTAGCAGCACGTAAGGGTACCCAAAACGGCGATTAAAGCGCTCCTCCATCTCCCGTATGCTGCGCACCGTGTTGTCGATATCGCTGTTACGGGCCAAGATTACGAACGCAGCGTTGGCGCGTGCGGTGGTGTTCCCCGGAATAATGGATTCCGAGTCTTCGCCTGGAATAAGGGATTCCGAGTCTACGGTGGGGGTAAGATGATGATAGAGTACTGGATCGTGCATACCAGGAGGAACATAGTATTCTAACGGAACGCTCGTCGGGTCGACATCGGGGGAAGAGAAGAAATCCTTGGCGGCGCGCCCGTATGGCTCGTGGAGGAGCGTGAGGGTGTAGTGGATAGTGATCTGTGGCGTACATGATAGACGTGTCACAGGCGGAGAACATAGAAACGTACCACAACGCCGAGAATCAACAGAATATACCGCGCCGCTGTGTTCATCCTACGCTCCTGCCGTCAAATCGTTCCTTGCCGTGAATAAATTTGGCAGCGGCGAATAAACCGAACCAAAGGCCTTATCCGCGCAGTTTGCCCAAGCAAAAAGCCCACGGTTAACCGAGAAAGAAAAAGCAAGAGCGATAGCCACGACAACACACACAAGTTGCAAGTGCGGAAGTAAGAGACAGAAATGCGACACAGTCACTTTGCTGACAGCAGGCACGACACGTGTTTCGGCGATCAAGACCGTGCATAATGACGCACACATAATCATAATTTGGAATTGCTTTACTCTCAACTTCTTTCGGCGCGCTCGTCGCGTCCTTTCTTCACTGTCCAGCTTTCCATCTCAAGACCCAAATCCTTCGTGCCCATCCGCCCATCCTGTTGCCTCACGCTCGGCTGTTTCGGGCTCCTCCTTCAATGCTTCTGCGTCTAAAATCAATCAATGTCCAATCTTCTTCCTTTGGCTGTGCTTCAAAGGGGCATAAGCGGCCCATCACCATGACCAAGAACTCGCACGCACTCCTCTGGCGCCTACCAACATCGCCTCCTTAGCTACTCTGTGATTTCCATTAAAAATGTCGGAAATTCCTCTGCAGGCTGCCAGTGCACCTGACATCCAAAACGATTCTGGTACGGGTGCCAGAGCATGGACTTGTCCGACGTTCGAATGTCTAAAACCCATCATCTCGTTCTCCTACGACTCCAACCATACCCAGAAGTTTGACGACTCGGCGCGGCGATACTTTGTGGATCCTCCCATAGGTGCCCAGCTCTCGTATGGATACGATGACTGGGTTCCGCCCCCAACGGAGGATGGCAAGCTCGACGACCTGCTGCGGGCTATCAGTCGTGCGCAAAGGGCGGGAAACCTCGATCTATCGCAGATCAATGCGATAGCCTGGCGCGGGGCGATGACTCGGTACGTTGGGCACGTCTGGTCCTCGATTTTTGTAACCCGCTATCGTAGGATCATCGTCCCCAGCCCCCATGACGACTGGGAATTCAATGTCATGCTTGTCAATGATATCATGTACTTGGAAGAGCACATCTCCGACGAGAGAATGCAGCAAGAGTACGTTCACCGTTGATTTCCAGCGCGCTTTATGCTGAGCTTTGTATAGGGAGAACATGCCAGAGCATCAACGAAAGGCGGCTTACTATGGCCAAGCATTCTATTCTTACGCAACGACACACACGCCTCCGACAGGCGAACGCACTGGTGTAGAAGGGGGCCCTCCCGGTTGGGGCGGCGCTGTCAGAAACCATGTATCGTGGTGCCATGTCGTAGAGAAGGAACTCGGGGGTGTACGATTACTCATGGGCGGAGAGATCCATTGCACTCGAGGTGGTTAGTATACGTTCTGTTGCCGCTGAGCGTTCAGCCTATTGACATTGCCTCGCAAAGGTCTGGGAAACGGTACAGAATCGTTCGTGCAGCTCAAAACATCTCTCCCCGTACGAAAAGGTAGAAGGGGTGACAAGGAGAAATATAATAAGTAGGTGAATGCAACGGCGATGCACGTACCTGATGGCGCTAACAGTTGATAGGAAGTTGATCAAATCCTACTTCCAGTCACTTCTTCTGGGAACGCCGGTGCGTGAGTTTGCTTTTTAAAGCATCGCAGACAAGTTATGATCCGCCTAGGAGATTGTCATTGGATTTCGGTCGCCGTCCGGGGAAGTGACCTCTGTGGAGTCGTTGAAGACTGCAGATATACCACAAGCTGTCGAACGGAATCTAGGGGTCCATGTCAAGTGGTGGGCTCAGTTATATGCTGATTTGCGTCAGAGAATGAATGGTGGAAAGCCAGAGACCGTGTGGCGAGTTAGGCTGGATACAAAGAATTCCCACATGGATATGGTTGAATTGGACGGTGCGGGAGAGAATTCGGAGGGCAGAGTGGGATTTTTGCCGCGGTGGTACTGGGATGAGTTGGGATTGGATGTATGAGTAACGAGGGTATCATTTTGTTCGTGTTAACGATCTTCCCAGTTCTGTCATATCGACCCACTTGGCATATATATAATGAATGTATGGATTTGGGACATTTCGTTTTCGCGCCATATTCATGCATGGCTGTCTGTGTGTATCACAGATGCGTTGGCGGATTTCGTAGCGGACTATCATCTCCGAGCCGTCCAGATTCCAGCCCGTATTCACCCAATGGACGTGTATGTAAGATTTACTTGGGGCCTGTTCCGAGCGTCGCACAACATTCTTCGTGAGCTCGAACAAGTCCAGGGTATTGTGACCGTCGCAGAGCAGACCACAGGCTCCGCCATTTCATCCACCAAACGCAGACGCGCCGAATGCACTGGTGGCGCCAACGACGGACTCAAC
Source organism: Hymenopellis radicata (assembly GCA_015501595.1). NCBI lineage: Eukaryota > Fungi > Basidiomycota > Agaricomycetes > Agaricales > Physalacriaceae > Hymenopellis > Hymenopellis radicata. The sequence goes on along the minus strand of JADNRX010000201.1, from coordinate 89,637 downwards.
GAGCAGGAGAGCAGAACCGACGGAGGCGCCGTGGCGCAGGGCCATGACGATGAAGCACCCCTGCTAACTGACGGCGGCGGCTCAGATGATGCGGCGCTCGATTCTCCCTTGGATGTTTCTGCTTGGACGGAACGCGATCTCTAAGTTGCTGAGGACCTGGATGCTGACCTCAATGGATGATGTCATGGTAAGCTTCAATGAGATGGATGCTTCTTTCCTGGCCACATCGGCCCCTTTCAGCACGCTACGAGCAGGCAATGGGCGTGTACTCCGGATTCTCGAAGGTGATGCGCCTTGAGCACAAGTACCGGCAGGAGCACCCTGAGGTCTCTGCGGTGTGGAGTGCACGGGTTGCTTGTGTGGGGGAGGATGACGAACCGCGGCGCTGACTGCTGGAGTGTGAGGCCTCAGTCGGAGATCTTGTGACTTATGATACATGTAATTGATGCTGCCTTAATTCTCATCTGTAACAGTAAAGCCGGTTGAGTACTCAGAACTGTGCCAAGTGGGTCGGTAGGACAGAACTGGGAAGATCGTTAACACAAACAGAATGATATCCTCCTTACTTATACATCCAATCTCAACTCATCCCAGTACCACCGCGGCAAAAATCCCACTCTGCCCTCCGAATTCTCTCCCGCACCGTCCAATTTAACAATATCCATGTGGGAGTTCTTTGTATCCAGCCTAACTCGCCACACGGTCTCTGGCTTTCCACCGTTCATTCTTTGACGCAAATCAGCATATAACTGAGCCCACCACTTCACATGGTCCTCTAGATTCCGTTCGACAGTTTGTGGTATATCTGCAGTCTTCAACGACTCGACAGAGGTCACTTCCCCGGACGGCGACCGAAAATCCAATGACAATCTCCTAGGCGGATTATAAGTCTGCGATGCTTTAAAAAGCGAACTCACACACCGGCGTTCCCAGAAGAAGCGACTGGAAGTAGCATTTGATCAACTTCCTACAGACTGTCAGCGCTCTCAGGTCCGATGTCCATGGCCGTGAAATTCACCTATTATATTTCTCCTTGTCCGAGTCACCCCTTCTACTTTTTCGTATGGGGAGAGATGTTTTGAGTTGCACGAACGATTCTGTACCCTTTCCCAGACCTTTGCAAGGCAATGTCAATAGGCTGAACGCTCAGCGGCTTGAACAGAACGTATAACCACCTCGAGTGCAATGGATCTCTCCGCCCATGAGTAATCGAACGCCCCCGAGTTCCTTCTCCACGACATGGCACCACGATACATGGTTTCTGACAGCCCCGCCCCAACTTGGAGGACCCCCTTCTACACCAGTGCGTTCGCCTGTAGGAGGTGTCTGTGTCGTCGCGTAAGAATAGAATGCTTGACCATAGTAAGACGGCTTTCGTTGATGCTCTGGCATGTTATCCCTACACAAAGCTCAGCAGCATAAAGGATACGGGAAATCAACGCTAAACGTACTGTTGCTGCATTCTCTCGTCGGAGATGTGCTCTTCCAAGTACATGATATCATTGACAATCATTACATTGATTTCACAGCCGTCATGGGGGTTCGGGACCATGATCCTACGATGGCGGGTTACAGAAATCGAGGACCAGACGTGCCCAACGTACCTGGTCATCACCCCGCGCAAGGCTATCGCATTGATCTGCGATAGATCGAGGTTTCCCGCACTTCGTGCGCGACTGATAGCCCGCAGCAGGTCGTCGAGCTTGCCGTCCTCCGTTGGGGGTGGAACCCAGTCATCGTATCCATACGAGAGCTGGGCACCGACGGGAGGATCCACAAAGTATCGCCGCGCCGAGTCATCAAACTTCTGGGTACGGTTGGAGTCGTAGGAGAACGAGATGATGGAGTTTAGACATTCGAAAGTCGGACCAGTCCATGCTCTGGCACCAGTACCAGAATCATTTTGGATGTCAAGTGCCCTGATCATAGAGTAGCTAAGGAGGCGATGTTGGTAGGCGCCAGAGGAGTGCATGTAAGTCTTGGTCATGTTGATGAGCCGCTTATGCCCCTTTGAAGCAGCCCCAAAGGAATCCAGTTGGACATTCATTGATTTTAGACGCAGAAGTCGATTGAAAATGCATAAGCTCATGAGTATGAGTTGAGGCTGACCACTATGATGAAGGTTGAAAGACAAGTGCCGGGACTGCCGGACCTTTTGGAGGCCGGAATTGACCGGACCGCCCCTCCGATCTGGGCACCCAATGATGAGTATCCAATCAACTCATCTTTTAAAAGCACCCCCAAAGTATCCTTGTACCCGCCTACAATCACCGAACTGGACGCACTGTCACTTTTTGTAACCTCTCTAAATGCGACCTCATCAGGCCGCCATCGTGCCGAAGTCCAGACACCAAAATCCTCGCACGACCTCTTCTCTGAGTCCCACCATCAGGTCCTCCGCCGAACCGACTTGTGAACGACTCTCGCTGGTCCAGTGCTCTCTTGCATTCGATGTCCGACCCTTCGCACTTTGGAACACTTGAACTGCGAAGATCTGCACCGCAGCTCATGTACCCTAACACCAACACGCTGCCTACGACCGGCCAGCCTCCCGAGTTCGAGACTCGGACTTCTATTATCTCCTTCTCGTACGACACCACCCGCACGGTCCAATGGGACACCTCCGCCCTCAGGTATTATGTAAAGCCGCCATCGAAGGCAGACCTTTCGTATGGGTACAACCGCTTCATTCTTCATGAGGATAAAGGACGGATTGATCCCGTTCTCGAGGCATTTCAGCGTGCGAAGAACGAACGTGGGACTAATCTGTCCAACGGGGTGGTCTCGTGGCGCGGGGTTATCACCAAGTACGTCGCGATTAATGGTCTGAACCCGTCGCTGATTGTATTCCAGGGTTTTGATCGCGCCGTACCTAGAGCGCGACGAATGCGAAGTAAACGTCATGTATGTGAATGGAACGTTGTACTTTGGGCAATACATCTCGGATGACGAACTGGAACGGTACGCATTCCTTTTTGGTTTTGAATGATAATTGATGAGCAGCACGACAGAAAGAAAAAAGTTAGTGCCCGTCAGCGGAAACAAATGTATTATGGATATGCATTTGAATCGTATGCTACGTCAGCTACACCTCCGCTTCCCCAAGCGTCTACCTCTCGACGCGCGTCTGGTGACCCACTTGCAGGGTGGGGAGGAGACGTCAATACCAATGTACAGTGGGGGAATGTCGTCAAGCTCCATCTGGGCGATACGCAGTTGTTAATAGGCGGAGAGGTTGATTGCGTCGAAGGTTATTCGTTCGGTAACACCGTTGATCAATATACTCAATGACCTATGTCGTAGATCGATATGCTGGAGATAACGAGGCGGGGAATACGCGTTCCTTCGTGGAACTGAAGACCGTCGGAGTTGGATCACAGAATTCACCTTACTACTCACAGTAGGGCGCTTTGTACATCTGAAACCATTGGGGCTGAACGCATCATGACAGAAAGTTGCTCAGGTTTTACATTCAATCGTTCCTCCTTGGAGTACCAGTGCGTATTCACCGTATTTTCTTCTCAATCGCCTTGACTCAATTCAGTCCATCATCTGTAGAAGATCATCGTTGGATACAGGACTGACCGCGGAGTAATAAGATATGTCGAAACCCTCGAAACCAGAAACATACCGCTTTCCGTGCGCAACAAGTCAGGGGCATGGGATCCACGCGTTTATCTGGATTGGTGGCAGCAGTTTATTATCTTTTTGCGCAACATTATTCAGCAAACTCAAGATCGGCAACCGGAGACGGTGTGGCGAGTTAAGTTCACGCCGAAAGTGGGTACATCTATCGTGAAATTAGATGATCAGCGCGTGGAAGAAGTTGTGGGAGGCGAGGATCGAGTGGGCTTTCTGCCGCGGTGGTACTGGGAAAATGAGAGCCTTAGCGTCAATCAGAATGGAGTCGATTGAATATTGTTCTGTATCGTGTACAAATCAGACTGTGCATTTATCGACGCTTATGTTTACCACTTCCTTGAACATGTCAACCGAGTAAGGCGCCCGCCATTATAATTAAAAGCCAAGAGTACACTAGGTACTAGAATACAGTAAATCGTAGTAGTGGTACAGCATCAGTCACATACCAATGTCTACTGGTCAGCCGAAAAGGCATTAACAGCTTGAGAAACCGCATTACCCGCCGTTTCCAGCTCCTTCTTCAAACTATCATCCAACACCGTCTTCAACAAGCTCCTCGACTGCCACTTGTCCGGGTGGAAAACAACCTTCAGCTTCATCACATGCGACCTGAAGTGTTCTTCGTTCAACGATGACTTCAGTACCCGCAGAAACTGGCCCACGAGATCCCCCGTCAACAACTGCTTCAGCTGAAACTCTCGTGGATCAACAAGGACCGGCCAAGGGATGCTTCGTATCGTCGGAGGTCGTCCATCGATGGTGTACGTCACATTCTGGAATTCTTTGAGTAGAGTCCCAGACCGTTTCAGCGCCTTCTCATCCGTCCACGGCCCATCCCCGACACCGAATTGGTCCCGGTCACGCCGACGACATCGCTGCTCCTCTGCCACGAGAGCCTTCGTACACCTCTTCTCCCGTTCCTCCTCTTCGCGCCGTCGCTTCCTTTCCTCTCGAGCTTTCTCCTCGCGCTCCCTCTTCTCCTGCGCGCGCTCCAGACTATCTAGTTCAAGTATCTTGCACTTTGAACGGCTGACGCTCAGCTCTGCCTGCGTCTGAGAGAGCTGGTCACGAAGGGCAGACATTTCAGCGCGCAAACGTGCTGTGTTTAGTCGAGCGAGGCGATTGCTCTTCTGTATCGCATGCTCGAGATTCTCTGCCTCGGATGCGGCCTGATCAGCACTATCAAGGCGAGCTCGGAGCGCAGCACGTTCACGCTCCAGGCGCGCTCGGTCCATTTTCAGAGCTGCTACTTCCGATTGGAGATCTAGTGTCGCCTGCTTGTAGTCCTTATACGCCTCCAGTAACACCGCCTTCTCGCGAATCACCTCGTTCAGACGGGCCTCCATACTGTCGCGTTCTAGACGTATTTGATCACGGACAGAGTCGAAGGAGCGGAGGCTCTCCATGAGATCTCGCGTAAATGCCTGATACCGGGAATGCTGATTGCGAGCGCACGAACGCTCGTCCTCCATTCGGATGGACTGCTCGAGGAGGTAGGATTTAAGTGGGTCGCAGGATGGGCAGGGATTAGAGTGGATTGCGGAAATCTTGTGTGACATAGTTTCGGTGTCGTCCATGCAATACGGGATCGTCTGGACTGCGTGGGACTCGAACGCAGGAGGAGAATGTAGAGGGGTCAAGAGGGGATGTATGTCGTCTAGAGAAGTTGGAGAAGACAAGCCACTAAAGCGAGAGGCGCAGGTGCCATAGACGCTTAACGTCTCGCTACCCTGCGGAAAGAGGGTTGGCGATATCGCAACACCACACTAACAGGTACATACCTCATCATCCTGGAGAGCAAGACTGGCTTGGTCTTTCGCTGTGGATTGTGCGCTGGCAGATTTCGGAATGATACCCTAGATGTGGAATGATGTCAGATGAGTTTGCTCTCGGAAGGGATTAAATGTCATACCCCGGAGGCCCTTGCATTGCGCTGTGAGACCTTCGTTCCGTCCAAAGCGAAGAAGGTCGCAGATATGTTGAAGCTAGCAGCCATCGTGGTGAAGGCGCAAGGATGGAGGGGTTGCGTAATCGCACCGTTTGAGGAAGCTTGGGCCTCGAGGGCGTCTATCGATGCGATTCATAGACGCCGAGATGAACGCATGACCTTTGCTTATTATAGGATTTCCGCTCAAACGTGTGCGGATAATGTTGTGGATGGAGCCAAACTGGGAGGCTTCATAGGTCGATGTAAAAACGATCTTCGAAGTCGATGAGGGAGGACCATCTCATGCGTAGAAATCATTACCTCGATTGGGAGATTTCTTAGCGGCAACTCCAATGGGTTCAGCAATACGAGGCAGTGTTTGGTTGATGGGAGGAAACACATACGTTGAGGCCCAGGTTGCCAGTCGACGATGCGTTCTTCAAGAGATTAGAGTCGTTGCATTGATTATCGGAGGCGGACAATAAGTACTTCTCAGGCGCACTACAGGAGTTTGTGCTAGCGGTTCAAGTTCTAGCTGAAGTCAACATTTGCTCTCGAAAGTAGCGATTAATATGAAAAGCCCATCTGTCCAAAGAAGTTAGTGCTCAAAGAACAAAGCAGAGAACGCGGAACAAGTGTAGTCGGCAGTGATTTCAATGAGGCAAGGCAGTAACCGTAAGGGTACCCAGATGAACGTGATTGTGGCGCGGAGGAAATGGACCAACTTGAATCTGGTGCGAATTTCAGTAGTATCGATGGAGAGACGCAGCGGCCATCGAAGGCGGTAGGTGTGAGAGGAGACGTAGGTCGTCAGATAGTTGCAGTGACAGAAACGCGACATTGGTTCATTGTTCTATGCAAGAAGCCATGAAAAGGGCAAGAGAGGAAGAAGAAAAGAATGACGTAAGCAAGTCTTCGGTAACTTCCGAACTTGGCTTCCTCCCTTTCCATGATCGTCAAATCGTCAAATAGACGCTTGCTTGACAACTCCTGCCTGATAACATTCATGGAGCTAACGCCCAACATCGTGTGCACCACAGGAACTGTGACGAAAACGAAGGAAATCCGATAGTACCAAGTTTGTAAATTGTCCTCACTGACTTTTTTCATCGTGAAACTCAATTGATGTAGACGACACGTTTTTCATGAAGAAATGCCCTAGAATCATCTGGAAGTTCTTGCCCCGGGTGGGCAGTGCACATCACTGCTGTGCAGCACTACAATAACAACAATGACGATCATCATTCTCAATAGACGCCTGTTTGCCGTCAGGCTTCCACGCCCCCTTGTCTATAAAGGCCGTCACATCGAGCGAGGCCACCCATCATCTTTCCTTCTGCCTCCTATAATGTCTGCATCACTAGACAATCTTGAACTCAGCGTGCCATCCCCGCCTGGCGACGGACTCGGAGATGACGCCCCGAAAGCCACAATGATAGACGCAGACAAGGGCGGCGCGCCGTTGTCTTGTTCAGAGACCAGAGCGCTTGTACACCAATACATGTCCAGGAATCTGGACCGCTTCCACTCGACTTTTCCTTTTCTTGATGCCACACACTACATTTTCATTCCAAACGCTGCATCACGTCCTGAAGGAGATGAATCAGACACGGAGAGTCAGGACGGTGTCCGTATCTCCATCCAACACACCTTTCCTATCTATCTATCTGAAACCGAAGGACACTTATGGTTGATTAACTTGACATCCTCTTCCAAGGACAGGCTCGCGTCGGTATGGATCGACGCCCGCGTATTGGGAACGCCACCGTCCAGTGGGAAAGACAAGGAGCTGGTGGCATCCGCATTAAAGCAGTCCTTGGAACATGGTCGTGCGGTGGGCATCGTTTTCGGTGAGCCAGAGTCCATTCACTCAGTGGCGCAAGAAGATTCCGAGAGAGAGACTTGGCAGGATAGTCTGTTCTTGTCGCGGGTATCAGATGATGAGTTCCGAAATTTGCTTTCTAATACTTAAATTCCTGCTCAATGTCTGTACTACTTGTGGGAGAGCATGAACTTAGCTATAACTCCGATTCTATGTAACTACTAGTACTGCCAGATCAAAAAACCTGACGAATAGATGCCACACGGCTGTCCTGCGGAGGGCCTTGGGTCATCAGTTGTGAATAGAGCCTAACGCTCACATAGGGATGGGAAATAGTCCTGCCAAGAAACTTCACTAGTGCATGGCAGGTTGAGCAGGTGGCGTACACAACAAATAAGCCCGTGCTATAACACAGACACGATTAGAGGATAATATGATTCATTAAGCTGTCCTTACAGCGTCAATGTTTAGAATTCAATGGGGCGGAGTCTCAGCGGTGCGCGACTTCCTCGGCAGCGCCCAAATCGGCACCGACGGTGGGACGAAAAAGAGGAAAACAACGAGAACAGAGTTCCATTCAGCCTGTAGGTACGCCCAAAGGACGGCTTTACCCTCATGACAAGAAACATTCTGCGACGGCGCCGCATGAATGTCGGACAACGATAGCCTTCCGATAGGCACTAGAATCGAGATAGAGGCCTCGTGATAACCAATATCACATAGCATTTGTCTAGCAGCCGTTGGCAAAGGCGAATCCGTAGGTTAGGTACGGAGCAGAGCAAGAAAAACTCTGATGGCGTACCTGAATACTTTGTCAAAACGTGACACCGATTTGCGTCCGATGTTTTCCTCCCATCTTTCTGATTCGCGACACACCGACCTGAACTTACTACGCTATCTGATTCTGCTCTTCTACTTTCCTTAGGACGTGCACGACGATAACCCCTATACTCATCGAGGCTGGAATCATGCTGTACATCTCTTCTCTCGCGTGCAGGCTTCGGACTCGTCGGATAAGGGTATCGTCCGAGTGGCTCGTCAATACAGCCTCAAGAATTCATACCTGGCGTGTCGTGCCATTGTGCATCCGAATCTCCTGCGACGTGAGTCCGACCCACACTCCTGCTGGTCCCATAACGCTTTTATCCGACTTTCTTTCATCTGTTTGACCTGTTTATCAGCGCATGGGCAGGAAACTAAATGCCATCAGCTTCAAATCTTGCGATCTGTACCCCTCAAAAGAAGTCCCCGGTATCACGAGATATCAATTCGCGACGTGTCATGGTCCATGGGAGCGGATGGTTGTCCTTGGCTTCATTACCGAAGCACAAGGACGACGCATGGCGGTAAGGCTGCATCCGAAGGCATACACTACCGATAAAGCTTGCTTGGCTTATATGCACTGGCATGTGCCCAGTATCAGCGACGACTTGTGATACATCCACGGTGCCTTATGGAAGCATGCTTGTCGTGCTTCTGGTAATGAGGCTCATCCCTCATTATAAAGTCTGTCTGTCAATCCCCCGACAGGTCAAGGCCGTCCTTGGTCCCTCCGCCTGCCATCATGGTCGAAGTCGCCAACCGCGTCGTCATGTACTACCAAACGCATTACAAGAATGGCGCCTTTGTCTCCCCCCTCCCCCTCATCGGCTACGTGACTCACCTCCTGATTGCCGCGTTCCATCTGAACATGGGCAACGTCGGTCCAGACATCGTCCACCTCAACGACTTCATGCCCAGCGACTCGTATTTCGCGCCCGTGTGGCCCGAAATTGCTATGATGCAGGGCAACGGCACAAAGGTCCTCGGAATGCTGGGAGGCGCGGCGGCCGGTACCTACTCATGCCTCACCGACGAATACTTCGACGTGTATTATCCGCCCCTCGCCGATGTCATCCGCACCTACAACCTTGACGGCATGGACCTCGACGTCGAGCAGTCGGTGTCAATGCCGACCATCCTCCGTCTCATTTCCCAGCTCAAGACCGACTTTGGCGATGACTTCATCATTACCCTCGCTCCCGTCGCTAGCGCCCTCAAAGAAGGTGGCAACCTTTCCGGGTTTGACTACATCGACTTGGAAGCAGTGGCGGGCGACCAAATCGCGTTCTACAATGCCCAGTTCTATTCCGGGTTCGGTACCTTTTTCCCCGAAGACCAGTACATCTCTATCATCGAATACGACCAGGGCATTGATCCCGGTCGTGTTACTGCCACCGTCCTCACGAACTCGGCGAATGGGGGCGGTTACGTGTCCCCAGACCATGTGGTCGAGAGCATCGAGTCGCTGATGGAGAAGTATGGAACAGAGTGGGGCGGCGTAGGTGGTTGGGAATACTTCAATTCGAATCCCGACAGCGACAGTCCGTGGGAGTGGGCGATTATGATGCACGATGCTATGCAGCTCCAGAAGGCGAGGCTGGAGGCTAAGAGGGCGGAAGAGAAGAGGAGGGTTTCTTCGAGGATGTTCAAACTACCGCCTAATGCCATTTGAAGCAATAAATATTCAGACTACCGCCCACTGCCATTTGAAGCAATACATTATGTTATATTTACGAGTTCTCCCTTTCATGGAGTACGTAACTTGTTATACACGTTCAAGCAGAGCTTATGGGAACTACAAATTGTCTTTTCAAACTTCGCAACTGGTACCAATCAAAAAGAAGGTTCTCATTGCTCGTCTTTGACAAACGGCTGCAACAATTTTACGTGCACTTGTGCGGGTTTCATCCCCACCGCCCTTCCCTGTTCAAAATACCTTGGAAAGGATGTGCATCAGACTACCAATACCCATCGCCTCACTTTCTCAAACTCACCTCGCATCACATACCAATTCCTCAAGTTGCGGCAAGCATCTAAACATCGCCAGAACCCCCGCGCCGGCTGGCCTGCCATCCCCATAAACGCGTCCAAGAAGCGGATCCACGATACAGAGCGCTCTCAACATCCCAAGCTGGTGAATATGCAGCCCAATCTGCACGTACAGGTCGTGCGGGACCGCGAGACAGAGATGCGACCATCTCGACATGGATGGAAAAAGGACTGGGAAGACGGGATGAAGAGGGTATGGTGTTCGGAAGGCGTATATCCGGATGAAGAGATCGGCTGAGCGCGCGCGCGCTATGTGCATAGCTAGACGCTGTGCCAGCCGTTGAGCGTGGTCGGAAGCGCCGCGGCGACAGGGAAGGTAGACGGCGATGCACGACCAGAGCCGGGGGAATGTCAGTGAGAGCGCTCTCCATCGGCGAGATACATGAGATACCGTCCACGGACTGTGGGAGCCATCAAGCGAGTCCAGATGGATCGACTCGTCGCATAGATCATCCCAGCAAGGAACGGTGTTGAGGAAGATTTCCCGACAAATGTCATCTGGTACATCAACCGTCGACATCATATTGCCGTCTTTTATATCTAAGCGCCGTTTAGCAGACACTTGAAGGGACGTAAGAACACTCACTTTACAGAGAAGTCTTATGAGGGAAGCAAAGTGCGATAGGATTCTACGTCTTCGCTATGTCCGCTATTTGTGACGCGGGGAAATCCTGGGGTGTATCCTCGCTTTAACATGTTCACCGTACAACACAGGTACCAGCCCATGATCATGGACGTCCAAAGATAACCCCTCACTCAAGGTACTACGCCTTGTCCAATAGCCGGCAATCATCGAATTCAACTGCCGGTCCGCGTAGAGACGCGCGACTCACGAGGAGCGTAGCAGGAGCTCGATACTTCAAAGCTTCATCCCGCTCAGCGCCATGAAAGATCGATCCTCTTCGCCCCAAAGTCTAAAGTAGTAAAGATATCAAATCAATGGCTGACCCTCTCAGAATCGAGAAGTAGAATACAAAACACTTTCCTTTGTGTATGTATGTGCGTGCGCACAATGGCGCGAAACGTGTATATTGCCAGTTGTACAAATGCATGATAACGAGAAACAGACGTATGGCTACAGCAGCAGAGCAAAAACAATGCGACGACAACAAAAATATGTGCAAGTAAAACAACAAAAGCCCGCGTGTATGGGTCCAAAAGGTAATAGTCGTGAATAATGAGCGAATACAAGAGGCGTGAAAAAGAACTCGTATCGTGAATTACGAGGCGAGGCGTGATATGCAATAATGATATGCTGCATGGGGTGTGTGAGCGAAAACAAGGAAAGAATAGCAAAGACGAACATGATAATTCAATGCCGATGCTGTGCGTGTGTATTAGGCGTTCGTGTATCTTTGAATTCGTTCTGTGCGCGTGTATTAGGCGTTCGTGTATTTTTGAATTCGTTTTGGCGTCCATTCGTCGTCGCCGAGTTACCCAAAGGAAGGCGGCACTCCGCCCTCCTTCACCCTCTCCTTTCCCGCCTTTCTCCCCCTCCCTTCCCTAGCCCTATTGTCCCCCGTCAGCGTCTTCTCCTTGGCGTCTATCAACATCTGCGTCCATTCGGCAATCCAGCGCTCCCCAACCGTTGGCTCGATCTCCGTTCCGTCCCGCGACACTTTCACCTCCTTGTCCTTATTCCATTCGTTCCGTAGATGCCTCGTCAAATGGAACGACAACCTCTCCGTGCACAGCCACTCTACCCTAAACGGACGTCCCAAAGTCTCTTGGTGGTCTTCCGAATCCTCAGAGACCATCTGTAAGGGATCTCTCCCTGGCGATCGTAGAGCACGCGACGGCGCGGCTTCGTCCAACTTGAATTTGGGATCGTGGGGCGAGTGGAAGGTGTCCATGGTAGGCTGCTGAGAACGCGGCGGAGGGCGCTCGTTGCTTGCGCGCGCGTCTAGGCTGAACTTTGCAGCGGGCGTAACGGGTGTTATACCATGATGGGGTGCACCGAGCTCCGGCGGGGCAGACTTGAGATTCGGCTGGTACCGAGCAGCGCCTTCCGTGATTGCCGTACGCATCTGCTCAGGTGTTTGCAAGGGCATTGGCGATTCCTCGACCAATCGGTTCGCAAAATAGCCGTCTCCAGCAGTAGGATTGCGAAAGGAAGACGCGTGTGTCTGTCCCGTCACGGGCGGAGCAGGTTCAGTAGGTGGTGGTTCGTGTTCTTCACCTATCGGCCCTGCCATCCTGGTGTTTATTAGCGAAAGCAAGAAATTGCAGCCAAAACTTACCTGGCATAACCATAGAATTCTCCGCTTTTGTTGACGCTAAATATCAAGTAGACACCATCTTTGCTACTTCGATACGCCTGATCGAGAACACCCTCATTATGCCTCTGCGTCGTCCACAAGCCCGTCTGTACGCTGCGATCCAAATCTTCCTAAAAACAGCATAAACAAAGCGCCAAGGAAACGATGAAATTGCATACCTGAGTATGCGACTTGAGAATAAAGTAGCGTTTCGGAAAGTACTGGCTTAGCATACTCGACTTGGTGGATGAAAAAGAGTCCGAGCTGGTCGAGTCGGGGTGTGGTTTCGACGGAGGTCGCACTTCCCGTCCGTCGACAATACTCAATCCGCCCAGTGCTTCCTCTAGCTCCCGCTCCTTCGCCTTCTGAGTCCGCACCCATCGAGTATGCATTCCCGTTCCCCTTTGACCACCAACACCAGCAGTCAGATCATCATCCTTCTTGCGCACCCTACAGACCAGCATAGGACACTGGGGGTCCGTAGGGCGCAACGGGACTTTATTGTACGTGCTAATGGCACGCTGCAAGTCCGCCTCGGTTGCAAAATTCACGAATGCACAGTTCGAGCGCGCAATAAGGAAGATGGAAATCGCACGAGTAGGGTCAGGCGATGAAAAAAAACCGCCTAAGCTCGTCATACGTCGCGTCAGAGGGTACGTTACCTACCCACATCACAAAGTCGGAACGGTGCGACGGAGGGTTGGGATGATACGACCGACGCGTCAGAGAATTCTGCGGCGGCGTTTCCCGCGATGATGGCGTGCCCCGCGAGGGTGCGCTGCCGAGATTGGGCGACAAGGAGGACGACGAAGTGCGGGGAATCCGGGGTGGTGGGAGACGAAGCTGAGAATTGGAGTGACTGGCATGTGGAGATGTCGCGGGAGACTGGACCTGCGGTTGCGGCTGGGCAGACTCGTTCTGACGGTGAGCATAGTCGACAGCAAATGGGCCCTGGTAGCGAGCAGGATTGGCGTCGTAGTGGCTGGAAGGAGGGAGATACCACCACGTTCCCTGGACCTCTGTCTCGGCAAAGTGCTGAGGATAGTTCATGGCCTGTGGGGTCGAGTACTGAGGACTAGTTGGAAAGGATGGAGCGAGTACACGCTGGGTGAAATAGAATGCGAGTATGGCATGTAGGAACCTGTTCCAGAATAATTGAACGAGTCAGACTGTGAGGTTGGCGAAAAGCTGGACAAAGATGGAGCAGTACCCTGTGCATAGAATGGATTGGAGAGAGGCAGGTCGCTGGGAGACTGCGGGTATGATGAGGTATATATTGGCGGCACCTGCTGCATGAGGTGCTGGGGATATCCATGGTGGTGGGTATGCGGCAAGCTGTACGGCGGGGACTGGGGGCCCATGGGCGGCTGCATGGTGTTTGACATCGCGAATGGGCCCAGGAGAGGGCGCTGTTGTTCCGCGTACGTCGCGCCCGACGTGTAGTCACGATACGACGACGGCTGCTCCTGCGCCAGTGGAGGAGGCCGACCACCTTGCGAAGCTTGATCAGCATCCTGATATGATCGCTCGGCGGCGCCCTCGCGCCCCCCATCGCCGTACATATATCCGGCGCGCCACCCACGATGCTGCAATTTCGAATGAAGGGCTTGACGACGGGTTGAGTTGAACTGGAAAAAGAGACATAAAATGCTAGGAACTGGTAAAAATCTGTAATTTTAGCAGGAAAAAATAGTCAGGCCATACCAGTCACAAGTACCTCTCTCAAGACACGTCGTATCGAAGGAATCGTCTACAATAAGGGCATAAAAATGAGCATAAGTGAGGAGGAAAGGACAAATGAAGGTGGGAAGCCGCCGCCGACGCGACTGTGTTGACCGGAAAAAGTAAGAAGCGGCCAGAGGTCGAGGTTCCCGCGAGAGTGTTTGGCAACAACGGCATCACGTGAGACTTACAGCATGGGCGAAATGGTTTGACGAGATCTACGTCTGCGTTCCTGTCGGGATACGCACTAACGGCGGAATCTTTCTTGTTTAGGAGTACTTCAACCATGAAAGTGTATAATTCTACGCTAAGTCGCGGTCAGTACCAAATAACCCGCCAGACATCTGAGTAAACTTACGGTATTTACTAGGTCGCAATGCGTACCAGCACCCACTACACCACAGAACGGTGGGGGACTCGATGTGACACCTCCTCACTTATATACCCTCCCATTCTAATGACGTCACAGGGAACATCTGTAATTAGCGCCACTCCTGCTTGCTTTGGTACTGATAGTGGCTTATGAGGTTGCGGCGTTGGCGTTGACCTGGCACCTTCGTGGCTAGAACATTCGCGAAGTTTCTTGAATGTCAGCTTACGTCGTATCGCCTTCTTGATGGTATGAATCGCGTCCGAAGGTTGCGTTTTAGCGTCGATACGGCCGCTCGACGTCGACCGAGGTCCCCGATTTGCCAGTGGAATGCAATCGTCCGCCGCGGATGGGTTAATTAGAACAAAAGCGTGTATCGAGGGGTAACGTTCACCATAAAGGGACATGAACGACGAGCTGAAACATTCCAGGACATTGGCCACTACAATGTTCAGTGAATTCGGAAAACTAGACTATAACCGGAAGTCACGAAACTCTCCAACCTTATCCCTTCCATGGTTCGGCGTCTAATGTCGCAAAGCCTCCATTTTCTTAATGCACTAAACTTAACAGCAGCGTGCAGACCAAAATGAGGCTCTTCGAAGAGTTCTGCTTGGGACATAGAAATGCTTGCGCTCAAGCGAGACCATGGGACAGTGGTCATCGACTGTTTATTCGTTCCAGGTGAGTCGTTCATGAAATAGGAATCTGATTCAGTCGCAACAGTTCAACACTGGACTAGAGCGCAGTTCGGCTGCGGTAACTGGCGACATTACGACTTACGTGACACCAATGAGTGAGCTCGTATCATTCTTGGTGGTGCCCATGCACTTACCTCTTCTTTCCACCACCAGTGTTTGTGCGAACATAGTATGCCTTACCTTTCAGTGTCAGAATTCGTCTGTAGTTGAACTGTCCTTATGTCGCGCATTGATGAATGCTACGGCGTCCGTCCTAAAGGAGTCATCCGGCTCAACGAAGGATTCACCAGCGTCAAATAGCATATTCACAGCACTCAGCTCTCCATACGAAGGCCAATACTCACTACGTGATTCGGATTGAGCTACCATGGGCCTATCAGTACCAGCTACGCGTGAAGACGAGCGACAAAGACGTACATGGTTCACGAATGATATGGACCGCCACAGTGAGATCTCATACGTATCCGGGATGTTCGTGGGGTTACCGAAAACGAACGGTATCTGCACTATCTTCAACACAGACATTCTCCTCGAGTGTAAGCCCCTACCTCATGATACCGCTCCTATCCGAAAGACTTAGCTAGAGGCGCAGAACACTGAACTTGAAACGTCAACCCTCGAGGCGGAGCCTTGTCCTTCACCTAGCCCGGTATTCCAGCCCCGATTAGCTTTCGATGTCTGAATAGATTGCTTTCATTTTCGTCCTCGATAGCGCTATGACGCTCGACGGATGGCTAACCCCTCAGGCAGGACTTCCGCCACGAAGATTCCTAGATTGAACTTAGATTCTTTATCAATGATTATCACGGATGTCCGCTTGGACATGACGTGCGTACTGTGGCGATCTAGATCTATTTGTTTGTAATTCTATTTGTAGGCGTTTGAAACTTTGCGCCACGCCGCCGGCTTGGACTCAATTTTAGTTGCTATCTTGCTGTGACAGGGTTCGTAGTCGCTCGTGTTAACACAAGCATCAAGTTTTCAACAAGGACAGACCAAGTCTCGAAGTTTGCTCGAGAAAAAAAGTTAAACTGGGCCTAAACAACTCGGATGATTATTTTTTTGGTAATGGGCGAATATCTATAATATAATGGTATCTATGGATGATGCAAGCAGTGCTAAAAGGACAACATAGGACGAATGGGTGCAGAAACTAGTAGTACAAGGGACAGAAAATGCAAAACGAAAAATCTAGCAGACTACAGTGAATTTGAGCTTATCACCTTCGACCTCGCACTTCACCGAATTCATGTTCTCGACGAGATAGTGCGCACCGCTGTTTTCGATCTTCGAGCGCTCATGTGACGTGCACACAGCAATCACGGTAGCACCGCTGGCGACCCCAGCACGGATGCCCGAAGGCGAATCCTCAAAGACCACACACTTGCTCGCGTCGTAACCAAGGCACTTGGCGGCAAGGAGGAATGGGTCGGGTGCAGGCTTGCCGGCCTTGAGGCGCTTGTCGTCGGCGGTGATGGTGACAGGCGGGGGAGTAATGCCAACGCGCGTCATGCAACCGTAAGCTGTGCAAAATGATAAGCAACGGTAAACGTGTGAACGACGGGAAACTGACCATAGGTTTTAGCGCCAGAAGTGGCAACAGCATAGCGGCCAGCGGGGATGGAGTCCATCATGCGCTTTACGCCTGGGAGAATGCGCACGGAGCGATCGACACCCGCGGCCTCGAGCTGCCATGCCTGAAGCTCGTGCTTGAGAGCCTTGGGGTTCCACTCGTTGCGGACCAACTCGCTGTTCACACCGTCAAACCCGTCGTCGAAGGTAGGCTCGTAAACCTGAGCTTCGGGCATGACCGACATGCTGAGCATACTGCCCAGACGTGTTCCGAAGGATGGACGGCGAACTTGGTGGGCGGCGAAAGACGAGGCACGAGATGAAGGCGCGGACGAGCCGGGAGTGAGAGATGGTGTGGCAAAGCCCGAGGAGAGTGGGGTGTTTTCAAAGGGCGAGGAGGTGGTCGAGTTGCGACGAGAGCCCGGGCCATGGACGTTGTACGCGTCGGCGAAGTAGAGGATGGATTCCTCGAACTTTGTAACCTCGTCGTCCATCTCATGCTCTTTGATATGGGGCTTGAATTCGGCGAGGTTATCGACAGCGCGCTTGCCGTGGGTAGCGGCGATGACATGTTGAGGGTCCTGCCCAATGTCTTTGGCGACTTTTCCCCAGGCAGCCTCGACGGCTTGGATAGAGTCGGTTAAAGTTCCGTCCTAGAAACACACTAGGGGAGTTAGATTTGGCAGACTGGACGCGCAATCTACACACCATGTCAAAGAGAACGGCATCGGCGTAGAAGACGTGGGAAGACGACATGATTGCGAGTAAAGCGCGTCAATTGTAGGTTCAGTTGAATGGTTGTCGTCGATGAGAGTGCTGGTGGGTTTGTGTGTCTATCTCTTCGACGCAGCCTCTTTATAGGAATGAAAGGTTGGCGAATAGGGGAGAATGACGTCAAGGGGCGATATACGTTGCCCTTCCTATTCGAGCAGAGGCAACGAATAACCAAAGATACAGCCGCCCAATCGGCGATTGGTGACGGCTCATATGGAGAATTTCCACTCTGTCACTCCACGTATCTGCCACTCCAACGTACAGTATACCGATCAGAAAAAAGCCTTTCGGAAGAACGATCAACATACTCCATATCGCACTTTAGAAGTCCCAAAAGGGAGCCACAATGACAGACAGACGGTCCGTACTCGCAGGAGAGTAACCGAGGACCGACCAGACCAGGAGCAGTCTACCGAACATCGAGGGATTTCGACAAGACGAAACTTGAACTTGTTACGGCAACCGATCACACTGCCTCTTCGGTATTTTCGGTCCCTCGGGCCTTAGGTCCGCTTTACACGTGGCACTCCTCTGCTTGGCCGGTTCCTGAGGTGCCCCTTGTCATTGCCAAACGACTTTCTTCGGCGCGTCTCCTCGTCCCGCCTCTGCCTCCTTTCCTTATCCTGTCCGTCTAGACTTTTTTCTTTCACATGGCGAAGGTGGAGTGTTATGACGTGCCGTTATTCTGCTCCTACACATCTCCGTCTTCTCAAAGCTTTCCGCAGTGCCGCCTATCTACGTATGGAACGACGGTACAATCGATGACTTTCCCAATCCGGCGTTGATGTGCAGCGTTTCCTGATTCTCGTTCGTATGGGACAATGTGCCAGGGTCGCGAAGTATGAACGTGGAGCATTGTGTATTATTCGGTACTCTTCGATTGACGGTCCTTTCTGCTTCAAGCGCCTTATTCTGCGCTCTTTCCTGATTCTGGGTATTCTGCGCTCGAGATGCTTGGCGTTCATTTGTATTTTTGGAAACTACTCCTCAGCAGAATTTTGCTATTGGCGATTGGTTTCCACGGAGGCCATTCGAATTCGATTGCGGAGTGGTATCAACCTCTCGTATCGTAAACGTGCATGTTCTAGTTATTCGTGGTTGATGCTCAATCTTGGCCTCGTTATTCGCTGTGGAGATAAGTCTCGTTCTTTGTACGTGCACCTTTTCACTCCGTTTTGCCTCTCGTAACGATTCACTGTGAAGAGGCGAATTCACATGCTTCTTCATTCGGGCTTTCAAGCTTCAAGAGGAACGAACAAACAGCTCAGTATCGTCATCGCCACTACTCGCATGTCACTCGTGCTTCGCGGAGATGTGATGGTACCGTGTCAATCTTTCTTTCGCTTTCCAAATTTGGTTCTCTTCCTTTCCATTCGCGTTTACTTTCCCTCCTTATGTGTTGGCGGTTATTCCTTGATGCAGCTTCTTGCTCCATACTGGGGAGCGGCGCGAAATTGGTTACGTCCACGGGTTGGAGGACAACGCGCGGATGTGGGAGTATCGAGGCATTCGCAATACGAATTGTTTTACACCCTTGAACGCCATCAAATGCGTCAAAGCGGTGTTACAGGCCTGACCGCTTTGCACTGAGCTAATAATAACATCGCCTAGCCTTTCAATCTTTTGATCATTCAAAGTAAGTGCTTTCCTCTACTTACCTTTGGAATCACGGCACTGATGCACCGCTCTCCGAGCGTTCGGGTTATTGTGAAGGTTGTACTTGTCATTTCGTCGATGTTCATCACGGACTAGTAGGTTTAATTTCCGAGGGTGCAAAAACAGGATGCTCTTTCTGATAGTGCAACCCCACAGAGTTCGTGTGAGCATATGCAATTTCCCCACCACCCATCTTGGAGCAGAAGAAAGGAAATGCGTAAAAGTAAACCCGCTAACGCGCACAAATGAATCAGAAAAGGACAAAGCACGTACACGAAAATCAGATGACGTATCGCGCCAGTACCATCAACAGATGGCAGAAGTACGTATACTCCAAGCTTTCCTTACATCGCTTTCTCTTCTCATTCATCAGAAAGCAGAACAAACTCCCATTTGGCACATCAGGAAAACGGCCAAGGCGTCTTGTCGGTCTTGGTCTTGCGCGCGCCGTCTTGCCGAGTCTTGGTCTTGCAGCTCGAATCTTTTTGGTCTTGCGCTTGTGAACCGATATCTTTCCAGTCTTTCTCTTGCCATCTTGTGGCTTCCCGTTTGTTCTTTTTCTTGCCGACTTATTTTATTCTTGCGAAGGTTTACAAATGAGAAAAAATATAACTGTATATTCAAGTCCCATACAGTGTATATAAAGTCAACCATTGTATACGACTCATCTATTCTGCTAGGCTGATACTTGTTGTAAGAATGGCCGGATAGGATGTAAGGGGTAAGTCAGGAGGAACAGCGGGCAAAGAGACAAGGGCAATGGAAAGCAATCATCGCCGCGAGCAACCCGGCGGTGTTTTTGCGTCAGTGTGGGGAGATGACGGGGCCGGGAAAGGGAAAGCAGTGAGGAGGGTGCAGTGACGCCAAGAAGTTGAAGCTCATGCGTGGATGTGGATAGTATGTGGAGGTGACGGTATGGAGGAGACGCTGGATGTCTTTGTGAAAAAGTAAACATACCTAGGGTGCTGCCCACACACAGACGGTGCAGCATCAGTTTCTGCATCCCATCTCATTTTGCGGACTTCTCGCTGTGAGGTGAGGTACGGCGCTCTTCGACATTCGCCTCCATCCGAAGTAACGGCGCTGCCACGGTCCTTGTGGGCTTACACGTCGCCCGTGAGCCGTCGCACGATTCCGGACCAAATTAAGATGGGAAATCAGAAAAACAAGAAGCCAGTCGCAGGCCAGGTCGTCGTGAGTCGATGGCAAGTCGATGGACTTGGTAAAAGAGAATCACTTCGCAGGGCACGAATAAAAGTGCTTGCCAAATTAAGTACTAAATTTGTAGCCAAAGTACAGATGTGTCATGGACTAAAACTCAAATTTAGCGCCCTGTATAGAGCGTGTGAAATTCTGAGACAAAGAATATCTTTCACATCAGATAAAAATAAAATTTGGCAGCTGAAAAAATGAATGCCCTCTGAGTGCCCACTCATTTCTAGCAGGCAGAAATGAGTGGATGACTTTCCATAACGGTTTAGAGATGTAAATCATGTGCTAGAATATAAGTGAAAATTCTGAAAATCAGACTAGAATTTTTCTCCAAACCATAACGCACATCTACGTTTTACTAGCTAATACTACGAGCACTTGAGCAGAGCATGATGCCAGGCCCCGGCGCGCGATTTGCTGAGTCAGCACTCATCGATCTGTCCATCATGGACCATACTGCCCACCTCCTTCATCTGATGACTTCACAAGAGGAAGATGAGATTGCAGCTGATGATTTAGAGCAGGTTGCACTTCTAGCTGCCTACATATATCTTGGTGCCAGCCAGTCACGAGCCGCACGTTCCGCTCGTCGCGTCCGGACCTACTTGACGCGCCCCGAGTTACTTCCCAATCCGCGTGAAGCTACGCCTTGGCGCGCGCTGTATGATAGTCGAAGTGACCGGGCATACATCACTACCATGGGCCTCGATGTGGAGACATTCGACTTTGTAATACAAAATGGATTCGGTCTTGCATGGAATTCCATCCCAATACCACGCGCGGATGCACCTGGTGTTGCTACACCATGATTGTCGCGCCGATCTCTCGATGAGTATGGTGCATTGGGACTCATTCTTCACTGGCTAAACTCCACCATGTCCGATGTCAGTCTGATGGAGATATTTGCCCTTATTCCCAGTACTGTTCATCGTTACATCGAGTTCGGACTCACACTCCTTCGCGACACCCTTCGGGAGATGTCAGATGCTAAGATCCAGTGGCCGAAGGGGAGTCAATTTCAGGAGAATAATGATCTCATTGTCCGCCGACACCCTCTACTCATTGGCGCATTTGGAACGATGGATGGGCTAAATCTGCCTATTCAAGAGTCCGCTGATGAGGAGTACGAGAATGCATCATACAACGGATGGTTACATTCCCACTATGTTAGTTCAGTCATTGCTTTTGGAGCTGCAGGTTTGTTCTATTTACGAGTATACGCCACATCTAACTTTCCATAGGAGAGATCATTGCATGCAAGACAAATGCCCCGGGCAGCTGGCACGATTCACGTGTTGCTCGTTCATCTTCGAGAAATTGCGTGTCGAAACACCTGAAGGATTTTATCTTGTCACCGATACTGCATTTCCACGTGGGACAGATCAGATTGCTGGTCGCATCCGTGCCCCGATGAAGTCAGGAGAGCGATTGCCGGACAATACAGCAGAACGTGCTTATGCACTTCAGTTTGATCGCCAGCTTCTCTCTCTTCGCCAAGCCGCAGAGTGGGGGAATCGATGCTTGCAAGGCTCATTCGGACGGTTGCGCATTCCACTCAAGGTCGAGTACTCGAATGTGAGAGGTGATCTACTCGAAGTTTGCTTCCGGCTATATCAGTTGCGAACTCGACGAGTGGGAATCAATCAGATTAGAAGTGTGTATCTACCTATCTGGAAGGAAGGTGCACAGGAGGAGATTTGGGATCACTTCGAACAACTTCTCTTTCGTGACCAGACACAGAATGATAGAGTACGCAGTTTTCATTTGACAGTACAAGAGATTGAGGTGGGTGTGTAACGAAACTAGATAGAAATGTAATGTATGTGATTAAAGAAAGTAAACTACAGTCTACTTATTCTTCCATAGGCGACGAGGAGCGTTCCTTGCGAGCTGGTGTGAATGTAAGAGACACACCCGCACGATCACCCGCCGCTGCCCCTGGCTTGCGATGAGGAGTATTGAGCTCGACGGTGACATCCTTACCATGGAATGTAGAACTTCCCACAGTTACGGAGCTTCTCGACAAAGGAGGATGTTGGCGATGAGTAGATGGAAGAGGACTGGAATCATCGCGTGAAGTAAATCCGAGCTCCGCCTGAGGGCGTAGCATCTAGAGGACAACCATCATCATCGGAGCTGATCCAGTAGGTTGCACGCCCACCTTCGGGATAATAGACATCTTGACGCCAACGACGATGATGTGAAGGAGGAGGTGAATGACGACGGGGTGCCGGACTCGGTGAACGACGGCGACGATATACGGGACTTGGAGAGCGACGTCGACGAGGATAATTGTCCCAATCCCGTTGATTGGAACCCTGTAACTCTGCCTTCATTTCCATCAGAGCGACACGGTGCTCCGCTGCTTGACGTCCACGCTCCGATTCCATCAACTGCATCTGCAGCTGGGAGATCTGTGTCTGCATGTCTCGCAATTGATTGGAAAGCGCGAGGTACTGCGTCGTCTGGAAGGAGCGGGCAGATCGCTCGTCATCGCGTGCAGCCTGAGCAGCAGGATCCAAAGCGGAAGAAATCGAAGAAAGAAGGTTCTGTGCATCGGGGCGAGAGGTGCGAGGAGCATTAGAACGACGCGTGATAAATTCTGTCCTTGGTTCCGACTTGATAAGAACTGGCTTTGGTTTCAAAACCTTTGCCTTCTTTGCGGGTACCGGATTCTCGTCAGCATCGAAATCATCGCTATAGAAAGAATAAGGCTTCATGTCAAAGAAACAACGAGGACACATACCTTAGAATCTCGATCTCCGACTCAGCTTGGACATCATCAATGTCGGAATCATTCAACTCGCGTGTATGGGCCTTCTCATTCATCAACGACTCGATTTGATGAGCGCGCTCGACTTCGATTGGACACTCAGCATCACCGGTTGGCTTCGAGGTGCGTACAAGCTGAAAACAAGTTAGATACCATGCATACGCAGCAAGAAACATAAGACTTACTTGCTTGAACTTGTTTCTCGAGGGACTTGGCCTCTCTCTTCGGGCGCTCATTCTCGACTGCCCATATATTGAACTCCTCGGTGCAGACATTCCACCCCTTGCCACCAATCGGAAGTTGAATCTCCACGATGTCCAGGAGAGCCTCCATATCCTCAGCAGTATAGTTTGCTGCACCAGAGGTTCGACCACCACGTTTGCGCTTGATGGCAGGCTTCTGGAGAGCTGGCGTCTCGCTGTCTCGGGCGCGCTGCTTTCCTTTTCCTATAGAGGATCAGAGCAGCCTGGAGGGATCATCCAAGTAAGTACCTTTTGGATCCGAGCGTCGAGAGCCGGCAATCTTCGCCGCAGGTTGAGCAATGCTGGCGGCAATCTTGTGAGGTGGCGGAAAGTCGTCATCCTTATCGTTGGGCAGTGGCATGAGGGCGGGATCAACAGTCGACGGGCCTGGGACTGATTGGAACATGATTGGCGTGTCGCTGGGCCCAGTGAGAGGCTGTCTCCAGGTAAGGGCACGAAGAACAGACTCATAGAAAGACGTACAACGTGAACACCATTCTGCAGAGCTGTTGGGAATGGCTGTCCATTGAAGCTCGGGTTCTATCAGAAGGTCAGAAGAAGAGAAAAGGAGTATGGAGACGAGCACTTACTGCTGCAATACGATTTCCTGCCGCGTCGGAATGCTGGACAATTGGAGTCCAGGGACCATTGCCAAAGCGCGAAAAATTCTGGCCGTTAGGCAACGTAAGGAACTGTGCTCCCTCGGTAGTAGGCTGGGACATCCTGAGTAAGTCGAAGACGACAAGATCATAACCACAGTAACTCACCTTTATACCCGAGAAAATGCAGAGATGAGGCCATATACGCGCTTAAACCAAAAATCCAGCACCTGAGTCGGGCCCTCGGGCATTTTGTCACCATCTTGCCACCACCCGAAGCCAAGCCGATTTTTTTCATTGGCGCGTCGCGTCGTTGTGAGCCACAGCTGCCGATCATGACTGGCATGAATTTGAAATCGACAGCCCAGAAAGGGAGGCGGGACCGTCGGGAAAATAGAATGTTGTTGATTTGGGGCTGGAAGAGGGGTCTGAGGCCTCCTCTAGATGGCGGTACTGGAAGAGGGTCTCACGATTTGGAATGTGGGAATGTTGCTGACGAATGTGTCCGGCTTCACGGCTTCGGTGGCTATAGCACGAAATTTACATTTGAAAAGCTTTCAAACCGTTATGGAAAGTCATCCAGTGGGCACTCAGAGGGCATTCATTTTTTCAGCTGCCAAATTTTATTTTTATCTGATGTGAAAGATATTCTTTGTCTCAGAATTTCACACGCTCTATACAGGGCGCTAAATTTGAGTTTTAGTCTATGACACATCTGTACTTTGGCTACAAATTTAGTACTTAATTTGGCAAGCACTTTTATTCGTGCCCTGCGAAGTGAATGGCGCCAGGTCGGGTGGTACGTGCGCAAAAAGCACGCAATCGGACCACGTGCCTGTTCGGTTTCCTTTTTTCCCAAGTCCGCCGTTTCTCCACTCTTCTCCTTCCGTCCATCACCA
Source organism: Hymenopellis radicata (assembly GCA_015501595.1). Classification (NCBI taxonomy): domain Eukaryota; kingdom Fungi; phylum Basidiomycota; class Agaricomycetes; order Agaricales; family Physalacriaceae; genus Hymenopellis; species Hymenopellis radicata. Next base: position 64,597 of record JADNRX010000201.1, on the reverse strand, counting down.
CCAGCGTGCGCCTTGCTCTCGCGTCAAGACGTCGCTGTCTTCAACGCCAACGCCATCAGCGACGCGCCCGTATACACCCATTCGCGTGATGCAGTGTGAATTTGAACGAGGAAACGACTGTGCGGACACCGACTTGGACGTCAGTACAGAGCGTGAACCCGGCATTGATCCCCTTGGAGAGTACACAGTAGCGAGTGATGGGCGTTGGTGCGATCTCTTGTTCTCCCTTCCCCGCACCTCCTAACCCAATCTCAGTTGCTCTCTATCATCTATTTCAACGCCCTGGAGGCAACGTGCGTATTTCTTCATCATCATGGCTCTTTTGACTGCTGTTCTAACAGTCTCTCCAGTGCTCGTATAATTGTCTTTGTCTTCCTCGTGGTGTGTCGACTTCAATTTGCGCGACGCAGCGCGATTTGGATGTGGAAACGACGAGTCGGCGGACACAGATCTGGACGACTCAGCGAGTACGATATCATCGAGGGCACTACCGGCCAGCGGTCACGACAACGAGGCTGACGACGACATCGGGTAATGTTGCTCATACTATGTGAAGACACAGCGACGACCGCGCAAGAACAATCTGATGCCAGCAAAGACGATGACAACAACCTAGTGCGCTGTCTTATTTTTCTTGCTTGCAGGTACTAACTTTCCATTTGCAGTCACTCACACTGGTCTCCGATGGCTTGTTGAATGTCATTGCGTATGTATGTATCAATTGATTGTTGCCGAGTTGTGTATTTACAGTCGTTGCAGTGCTTGTAACTCTATGGCTCCTTGGTGACTCGGACCCCGCGCGCGATGCCCTTCAACGCGTCTCGTTTACAGTAGGTTGTTCTCCTTAAAGCATGTCACGTTCTAAGTCTCCATCATATAGTTGTGTGCCCAGACTCTCTGGCGCCTTCGGAAACAATGGTGAATGAGGCGGGTGTTGACGGCTCTGCTGTTACAACGGCTGGAGTGGCTTTTCGGTACGTCGAGGAGGTTGCCTTTCCACCCGTTTCGGTTTCTCATCGTGCGCCAGATTGACTCATCACCGCTCTCGTCTCACGCCCTTGAATCAAGTCCTCGTCGTAGTGCCGTCCTCTTGCGCAATGACGCCCGACCTTGACCCCCAGAAATGACGACGACGAAGAGCCGCGACTTTGGAAAAAGGTGCGCTGTCTTGTCCGACACCTGGCTGCAAGAAGGAGGCAACGGTATCCGAGTCCCGACTGTGCTGCATAACAGGTGTATCTAGTCATGGCCTAGTGTAGTACTTGTCCTTTACTTTTCGTATCTACTGAATACAACGATTTATACCAATTCATCGCACGAGTATATTGTCAGAAGACCGCTGAGACATATGGCAAGACGGTAAAAAAGACGGGGTGAAGTGGTCTTGTCGAAGACTCGCACTATCTTGCAAAAGATGGGAAAAGTCCTGACAAGAATCCTGACCTGGCTTCGGCAAGACTTTGAGTCTTTTGAGTCTTTTGGGTCTTTTTGGTCTTGCGGCAAGACCAAAAAGACTCAAAAGACGTACTTGCTGTTTTCCTGATGCAACCCTGCGAATAGTGCGAGACTTGAGTCATTCGAATTCACTGAGATCATTTGGCCAGAAATAGACAGGAACTCGGACAAAGCAAGAGCGCCGTAGGACTAAGGAGATCCACACGTTCCTGTAAATACGACACGCCAAGAATAGAGCAGACGCCATCATCACGGCCCTCGGGTCAACAACTGTCACGACTCGACGTCGTCAACAATCATACGCGATGGATGATTGGATGCCGGGAGAATCAGAGGCTCTTCATCGGATGTCGCGCCGGTGAATTGAATTAATATCGGGTACGCTGGCCGTATACTTCATGAAAGAGAGCTAAGTGGCACGAAAACAGTTCAGTGGAGTGCTAGCCCATGAGCCAGGAGGAGGAAGAGTGTCCGCGCGATGGCGCCTAAATGACAGACAAGGGTGCGTTAAGAATAGATCGTGCTATCTCTGGAGAGAATCCCGCTTGCAGCGACAGATATCATAACAAGTTAGCTGTTCATAGGAAGCGGCGCCGACTATTCAACCTGCAGTACCAAAATTTCCGAAGAAGATCAGTACACAAATGTCTTATCGACGATAATATCGGCGCATTCGGTAAGCCGGGAATGCAGTGCAGTGAGCATCAAGACACTGCGTGTGCCGGCCTTGACCGACTTGATAGCGACGGGGACGGAGAAATCAACAGTCAAGCATGAAGAGATTGAGATCAAAGGGGACCGTAGAGTAGCCGAAGAAGCTGAGCATGGATGCGCCCGGCGATGCTGGGACGCAGCATGTACGGTACGTACTGGACGTAGAGAGCGCACCGCGCGTTCCAGATCTATACATCACCAAAGGCCATCTGACGATGGGAAGAACTCGTCCACACGTCAAGCATCGTCTGTCCCACTACTAGTAGTATAGTACTACATGATTGCTCGACACGCTGGCCTAAAGCATTGTAGGGTTGCGCAGGATACCTCGAATATCGCGCCGTTCGATATTTAACCGGTTAATAACGGTTAATAACCGGGTTATTAACACCCCCGCCAAGAGGTAAGTTTTGGGTGGTTATTAACCTATCACGTGATGTAGTCAGGTGAGCCCGCGGGGCGTGTCGGGGCGGGATCGGTGAGGGGAGGGTGATTTGCAGGCAAGAGGGCCGGTAATGAGCTGCTGGACCACATAGATACATAAGAAGATCAGTAGAACTCAAATTAGACCATTTTGAAGCCACTAGAGAGGTTTTCAGGGCCTGAAAAGAAAATTTTGCCTCGGACCGGGAAAATACGCCACATTGCATCACGTGGAGGTTATTAACGGTTAGTAACCGTTATTAACACACCCTAAAATGAGGGTATATTCCGCTGAGCTTACTAACCGCCTTGGGGAATATACTGCGCAACCCTAAAGCATTGTCAGGTGTGTACTGAGAGTTGCCTTGTTGATGCAAAAATTTAGAAACGTTGTCAGGATCATAATTATTGCATTAAGGGGGAATCGAACCCCCGGCGGGTCGATGGCAACGACCCAGGTTACCACTACCCCATTAATGCTTGTACCACATACGTACAGTACGTTCTAGGCTTGAAGTTTTCTTGCAACGAGATCTCTCTAGACACGAAAGGTAGAAGAGAACGATTAGAGGAACGCGTTCGTGTAAAAGAATCTGACAATAGTCTCTGCCGATAGATCAATCAATTTAACCTCCGCCGGCGTTATCCGGACATGCCATTGCCTCGTTGGCGTTGACGCTCGCCACTCTTGGACCGAACCACGATGTACATTGACCACCTCCCCGGCGCAACGACATTCAGAGCCTCTGATGATGTGCGTCTTGCGGTAGACCCCGTGAACCCCGTTTGGGAATGGATCCGGAATGTGTTCATTGCTTGTAGTGAGGCTTTACAGTACTTTGAATGCGACGACGCTGACGACTGTGTTTTATAGAGAATGCCATTGTTCTTCGGTTCGAAACCATCAAGGACTGGCTTTCTGCTCATGGTATGTCTAGTGCTCGTATCCCAAGCATGTGCCTTTCAACTAAATACCTTTTCCAGTGGTTTTGCCTCTTGACGCCCTACGTGAGGCCGTTCCTCTCCAACACGACATATTTCGATGCTCACGAGTGTTTCTTAGTGCTTGTTAATCCATACCTCACGCTCGCTATATCGACAATGGTCTTCCTGGGCCCTTGGATCTTCATGGTGCCGCTTGTTTTGCTGCACGGATTTTTCTTTATAGTGCTCACTATCCTTGGATTCGGTGTGGCGGGTATCGTCGGAGGTTGCATTCTTTGCCATATGAGTTGCGCTCTAGTACTGACGCTCGTTTACGCAGGATCTCCCGCGGCGCTCTGGCAAAGTTTCTGCTACGGGGGGCACACGCCCGCTTATTCCGTATTTTCATGTCTTCAATCAACAGGCATGAGCTACAATGCTTTCACTGCGAGCAACTGGGTGCTTGCGGTGATTAGGTGTGCCGCGGGTGCAGTCGCGGTTTATGTTCTCGTTTCCATTTTGTGATTTCTTTCATGCTTTTCCGACGCCTCGATTGGTTGGTTTGCCTGTAGGACCATCACCGCCTGGTAATAACATGATGTTTTCCTCCTTTGGGACGTGGCGCAGAACGTTTTACGAGGTCGGACGGTAATGTCTACTGTACTCTTTCGACCGTATCTTCACGGCCTGTGACACGTTATGGTTGTGAAGATGTAGCGAACATCTTCATTAGGCACAACAATCACATGAATTACTATATATGGAGGCTCCGGCGCCAGCCGGAGCGAAAAAATTGCCTATTTAAGCGAGCACTAACAAGTTTTGGGGTCCGTGATGCGTTATGCTGTACCTGGATCTTCGCTTCACAGACCCGCGTGACGCGTTATATGAAAATGCGGTCGAAAGAGTACAGTACTCCGGTGGCGACTACGGCGAAGTGAATTTCAAAGAAAGAAGCAAATCTACGTCATGGGGCGGGTTGTCTACTCGTCTGTGTCACTGTGTCATTGGCGTTCTGTAACTTGTGTATGCCCTCCGACTCGGAGGTCTGTTAGGAAGTAAGTAGCTTCCAGCTGTCATCATGCCCGCCGGTATCTGCGGGGCCGTGAACCATTCTCCACGCGTAGGTTCGTGAGCGTAGATACTGAGTCGAAACAAGCATGTTTACCGAACAATGTTCCCATTAAGAAGGCTTCACCGTGTGGCGAGTGACATCAAAAAGGTGACCAATGAGTAATTGTCAGCACATTTTGATTGCCGAAAGTACTTGCCTCTTGCCGTCATGAGGAGCGTGCGCTTGCTGTCCAGGATGGGTCCCGTAAGGGCAATGCTTTACCAATTCATACCGCCATACCTGATTCTACGTGCCATAGCATCCTATCAACGACACGCCAGATGACATTCTACGTGAAATCTTCGTTTACGCGTGTAGCGATTGGACCGAAATTCGCACTGCGGAACATTCTACATTGCAGAGACTACGCCAGTCACCTTGGTGGATTTCCCAAGTCTCCAGGTCTTGGAGAGCGATCGCGGTTACCACCTCGGATATGTGGTCGACAATCATTATCGATCTCAGAGGCTACATTCTGAAGTCGAAGCTTCGGACCGTCTTTGATGGCAAAGCCCTGCGTCTGCAGCTCTACCGTTGCAGGACACGACATCTCTCTGTTCTTTTACGGTGCCCTTGGAATATGGTAAGTACATTCGTTCGACAAGGCATCATTGAATGACCAACTCCGTAAGAACACAACGTTTCCAGTGCTCTTCTCCACCGTGCGTCGCTGGAAGAGGCTTGTTCTAGACATTCCGCTGAAGACGCATGTCACACTAGCGTCCGATCCAGCATGTTCTTTGGATATTTTGGAGGAAATTTGGCTCGAGAATTGCCTACCGCCTGATTTACACGAGCAGACCGTTACTATTAGCATGGGCGGACTGCTAAAGACGGCCAAAAATTTGCACACCGCACATGTCGAGGCGAGTCTGTGGAACGCCGGGACTATTCTTCCTCTCTTTCAGTTAAAAACACTCTCAACATATGGCACTCTCCGACCGACCTTTTTGGTGGACATGCGCACAGCCCAAAACCTTGAGAGGTTGCTGCTGTGTTTTCACTCTGGCGATGGGATGGCATGGAAGGGTCTTCCGGCGGCGTTTCGCATCTGTTTCCCATCCACAACATTGTTGAGGTTGCACCAAGATACTGAGGGGCCCGACGAGTGCATCGCAGATGTACACTCGCATATGGTATTTCCTGAACTGCAGCATCTTAAATTGTATTTTGATGCAACGTTTCGTTTACCCGGGACGCAATGGAGGGAAGATGGCGGGGGCTGCCGGCAGTTAACCATCGGCGGTTATGCAATTGACTACCGGCGGCCAAGTGAAGCAGAAGCTCTTGTCACTTTCCTCTCAGACACTGCGTTGGTTGAAGATCTCTGTCTGGAGGACAGTTTCATTCCCACTCTACTCATTTCGAAGCTTACCGTCCCCATGAATCCTGGTGCAGCTCCGTTTCTACCGCGTTTGCGACATCTTGATTGCCGTGTATCTCCCGCGACCACAAAGCCCTTCTTGGGATGGTCCTCTCGCGCGTCGAGCCGCACGGGTCATTCAGATCGCTACGTCTTGCTGCGCCATTGGAGTTGGAGGCGACGATGGCTGCGTGTTGGAGGGACACGTGTACCTCGAAAATCCGTTTGGTGGTTGGTAGCACATAGTCTGTGAGATCTAGTGGAGACCGGTGCGACTTTCGTTTGGGAGGTGGGAAGTCGTCGCTTCGTAGAACATCCCCACAATAAAAATGTAGCCCTATTCATTCTATATTCTATGGGGTGGGCAGTCGCCGCGAGGCCAGCGTAGTTTCAATTTGACTTCTAGACATTATCGCGCGCGTGATCAGGTGAATGATGTCATACACAGGCTTTATCTTCAACCACGTTCACCTGCTTTCTAAAGGGATTGTTGGCTTGAGCCTCGCCTCATGCGAAGGTTGTCCTACATTAGACGTAAGTGTCACTCTATTTTCTCTTCAATAGGTGATACCAAACTCGTGAAGTCTGTCTAGAAAACATCATCAAGTTTCTGAAGCCATGGATTCCAACATATCATCCTATCCAACGTACAAAGACTTTCCTGCTTCGGGACCTCTCACTGCGCGAGTTGAGGCCCTTCTCCTATGCAACGATCCGCCATCTGCGACCGAGCGCCATGACCTCTCGACCATTGTCCAGACTGCGCCTGATATCCTCGCAGATCTGGACCAGCAGATAGCTTACCTGAGCAATCAGCGAAACCAGATCGCCTCGTACTTCCGTAATGCGCGCACGATACTTCACCCCATTCGTCTAGTCCCCGACGACGTCCTTTACCACGTCTTCCAGCACATGTATGACGGTGATTCATCGTCGGACACGTTGGATTCGACGCAAGGACTCTGGCCTGCCTCACAGACATGCCGCCAATGGCGTAGTATTATTATCAACACACCTCGCTTGTGGTCCCGAATCCATATCCATTTCCGCCCGCTGAGCAACTTCCAGCTCTCGCGGACTATGTTTAGGCTCGGCGTCTGCCTGAATCGCGTGCGCGGCCAAGAACTGGACATCGCACTATTCAGTCCGCAGTTATTGCAGGGTACGCCTCAAGAGGCTATCATGTACATGATCATTCCCACCGCGTCGTCTTGGAGAAGTCTTAACGTCTCCTTCATCCTAGCAGACTTGGTCTGCTTGGACAACGCGCAGGGACTCTTGACAACTGTGACGACTATCGCTGTGGAGGTTCTCGGCGGCGGATTCTCGATTCCCTCCGAAATCTTCTGTATGACCCCGCGCCTGGTCCGCTTTACAGCACACTGGGCCGGCCATTATCGTCCGGATGTATTCACCGTACCTTGGGAGCAGATCATTGATTTGAGCCTCCCTTCCGGCGTCGACGAAGGAGGCCTGATCTTCATCGGGCGGCATTTTACCAACCTCACTCATCTACATTTATGTTGTGACACGACGAATCTTCTGCCGTTGGTTGACATGCCCAACATGATACATTTGACGCTCGTCGAGCACCATAACGTTGTCGGTGCTCTGAGGACGTGGTTCGAGTGCCTAGACGTCCCAGAGCTGTCTTCGCTCAAACTCGTGTACGAGACTAAACCAGCAAAGGCGCCTATCCTCTTGCCAGGGATCGACAACAAGCATCCCAGACTGTCCCACATCGAAATGGTGTGCTGTATAAAGAAGCTGGAGGTTTTACCAGAGCTGGCATTCCGCACGTTCCTCGAATCCGTGTCTTCTACGCTGCGCAGCCTGAAACTACGCGTCAATGGACTCCCCCCTGCCCTCATTGGCAATGTTCTTATGGAGAGGACGCTTGTTCCCACTCTTGAGAGTTTGGACTTACGAGGGACTATGACTCGGGACCCAATGAATAGCGTGTTAGGAATATGCGAGGCTCGGACGAGAGCGCTGAAGACTTTATGGCTGAACCAGAAGCTTTCCTTTCCTCCGGGAAGTGAGGGAGAACAGCGATGGGAGATATTAGTGCAGAATGGACTTGTTGCTCAGTATGGACCAAGGCTGGAGCCATTTGCCGGAAGGATTCGTCGTAGTTTGCACGAGGACGACAAAGGAGAGGACATTTAGTAGTATATATACGCACGTAGTGTATGTAGCTTGTTTTACCTACTGTCCTGTTATGTACTAGCATGAATTCGATGATATGCTTCGTATCTCGTTGGCTCTTGAGTAGCTGGAGTCTCTATATTTCAGTTCTCGTTTGACCAGATGATGCTCCTTCAAGTTGATGTCTTGACACTGTGATCATATAGTCTCTTTGCCTGTGCGTGTCATTTCTCCCTGCTTTCGGGTAAAACTGTGATCTGATAGATGGGTATCATGCAGGATGTCAGTGATATATTGGTATTGTCCTGGTCTCTTGCCCGAATTGATAGATTGTGTTGAGTTAGCTTTTGCAAGTCCACCGTTCTACCCCGTATTTACGGCGAGCTCGACGGAGATAGCCCCGTGAGGAGTAGGTGCACGGCGGGAGTGTGGCGTAGATTAGGGCCTACGTAAGCACATCCTGTCACTAGCCGGTGTTCCTGATGGGACCGAGCCGAGTATTGGCCTTGTCCTTGTCCTGGTCCGCCGTCGATGATGACGATGATCCTGACCTTCGGTCCCGAGACCAGCTCTGTAGACAACCACCACCATGCGGAGTCGGCCTGGGCGCGTGGGAGATGGGCGCCCACGTGGTCCGAGAGCTTGTCGTCTTATCCACAAGACGAGAGTTATCCACCACCACCACCACCATCCTCGGCTCCAACTCTCTACCTCAAATTGACGAATTCAGGCATTGTATTTGCGTTCCAGGGAAAGAGTCCGTACCCTACTCGCGCACAGCTTTCTTGGGAGTTTTGAAACCTCTGATTGACGGCGCGCCATCGTGCGTCATTCCATTGGATGTATTTCTGCGCGCCTCTGAGATGATAACTAGACTCGTAACTTGCCCATCATGACAGTCAAAACCATTTTCAATCTCTGTTTCGGACGACAAACTCTCCTGGATCACGGAACGCGTGAAAAGTGGTCTGATAATCCCCGATGTCAGCCATCCTGAAGGGAAAGAATGGACCACGGAGTTCCAGCAGTCAAGCTAAAGGACCTCGTCGACTATTGGCGCAATTTCTACGACTGGCGTAACGTGGAGAAGAAATTGAACGAGACTTTTCAAATGTTCGAGGTGAACATCGAGGAGGAAGACGAGAAACTGCACGTCCATTTTGTCCATCACCGCAGCAAGCGAGCCGATGCTATTCCACTTCTCTTCGTGCATGGATGGCCGGGCAGTTTTCTGGAGGTCAGTTGTTCTTCGCGTTCACAATAAGTATTCACGTCGACTTGCCGACTCTAGGTCGAAGGTTTACTGTCACGTCTCGTTGACCCAGAAGATCCCAAGGCCCAAGCATTCCACATAGTTGCTCCAAGCATACCTGGCTTCGCCTTTTCTTCGCCTGCTTCGGTGCGCTTTGAATTGCTCGGGTAAATGGCCAATGCTAATATTCACCGTTCAGCGTGCGGGATTCACAATCAAATCTATCGCGTCGGTCTTCAAAAAACTCATGGTCGATATCCTTGGATACGCGAGCTTCATTGCTCAAGGCGGAGACTGGGGTGCAGGCGTCGTGCGCTCTCTTGCTGCTGAATATCCCAAAATCTGTCTCGGCGCTCATATCAACTTCGTCCAAGCCTTTAGTCCGCCTTCGCCGACACAGAACCCACTGGTCTTTCTGGGCCTATAGATTTTAGCGGGAACCCTCGCGCACTTGCGGGCTCGCGTGTAGCGCACTCGCGGGAAGCGGGAATGCTTACCCCGGTCCTAGCGCAATCGCGCATAAGTGGTCGCGCATAGTAGCGCTACTTGACTTACCGGTGTTTCTTAGGCCCTGAAAAGCAGCCTTGGTTAGACAAGGCAACTACTACTATCCGGGAAGGATTATTGATGGTGTTGGAGACGTCCACGGTGAGCGTTGGTGGCTTGTAGTACGCCTATGGCCGCTGGCGAGGCAACCTTTATCTGGATGGTTCGTGGCCGAAGACGGGGGAAACAGTAAAGGTTCCGGAATCTGACATGGCCGACGAGTACTGGAAGGACAAGAAGAACCGACATCAGACACCAGTAAGAGCAAAATCAATGCAAATGCGGTCACTGACATTGTAATAGATCGGAAAATGGACACTGGCTTCCAGGAGCGAAAGTCAATTCGACAACATTCTGCTCGATACGAAAGGGATACCATTTACCAGTGAAATCGACGAGGTCCTCCTGCCACACCGCGACACGATCCTACGGATTATGTCGGATCCAGCCAGCATTGTTAGCGAGGTTCCAGCTTTAAGATGGTTGAAGTCTAAAGGCCACAATTGAAGACAAGCAGTGCCCTACGCCGGTGGTCTTGATTCTGATGACTGTGCAAAGTTGAATGACTGGTTCTCAGTGAGGCTGAAGAATCTACCAGAACGCGACTGGGCCCTCTGTGCGCCGGTGGCTCATGGTGCTACTCTTCTGCTCGCATCACGAACGACGTCCTGCGGAAACCAAGACGCCTCGGCAGATAACTCAAAAACAGACCCAAAGAGGAGTAAAAGGCAAAAGAGGTGAATAGATTCTTGCCTAGATAGATTACATCTATAATAACCTACATTCTATATGATTAATACGCTCTTTTGAACATTTATATGGCGCGACTTACTATGAATACTTCGACAAGGTCGACCAAGTGAAGATCGGCTTGCGCAATGCTAGCGGGAGTTCTAGCGCAGGTCGCGGGAGTCATAGCGCAGGCCTAGCGCACTCGCGCACTTGCGGGAGAGTCCGTAGCGCACTCGCGGGAATGCTCGCGGGAGTCTCGCGCACCCTCGCGCACAAGCGCACAAGCGCAATGCGCTAGCGGGAATGCGCGAGATGCGCTAGCGGTCTACTGCGCGACGCGCAAGGGTGTAGCGGGATAGGTTACTGAGATGAAGAACATGAGATCAAGCAGAGTACACACGAAACGAAGAGATTCCCAAGACAGAGCAAGATCATATGCGTAATTGAAGTACAATTCGGACAACACGAGAGAACGGACCTCTTGGGGGTCATAACAATGTTCCGAAGGAGTACACCTGTTGCAAAGAACGCGTAAATGTCACATCATCAGGTCGAGACTAGTGGCGCGACGTACATCGAAGCGGCAGGGGCTGATGTGAAGATCTGACTGGAAACTTCGGCAGGCCATCAAAGTTCGTCTGAGCAGAGTTCGCAGCATGAGGGCTATCAGAGGAGACTTGTCGTGTTGAAATCAGCTATCGTCAGCATGATCGTCCGCAATCAAGGATGGATTGATCGTTTGCGCCCAGACACGTCTTCCCATTTTTGGCAAGATCTTAGGGGCACGCGCTGTTGCATCCTCAATCAGACTAATGACCGGACGATTATGTTTTCCATGTCACGGAAATATGCAAGTAATGTATATGTAGCACATTTTTAATTTCATTACTCGAAGAACAGTAGACAATTCCAAAGAATGGTAGACAATTCCACTCTTACCCTGGTCCTAGCGCGTAACCCTAGCGTCGTCGCGGTAACCCTAGCCCAGCTTGCGCTGTCGCGGGATGCGCTAGCGCACCGTCCCGCGAGGGTTCCCGCTACTTTCTATGTGCCCACGACAAGCTACACATTCTTGTTGGGCCGGAGTTCGTCTGGGAGAAGGAGGTCGTGATTACCTGGGCTATGATCTATCTCATTTCTGAGAATGCGGGGCACGCGCGGTTGTACAAGGAGAACATGCAGGCCGCCGGGCAGACGTTGGTGGTAGGCAAGGAGGTCGCATTTGGAGTCAGCCCGTTCGCTTACGACACCGCTTTCATCCCGAAGTGGTGGGCGCAGGCGTCGGTGGCCAAGAACATCACGATGTGGAAGGAGCGTTCTCACGGAGGGCACTACTCGACACTCGAATGTCCTAATGTCTTCGCAAGGGATATCCAGGAATTTGTTGGTTCTATTTCAACTGCACAGCAGTCTACGTTGACTGGCGCTGGGCGTACAATTTGAAGGACGGACTACTTGATGTGACCCCCATCGTCATGTAATACCCAAATCCCAACTCAATTTCTACTAAGTACGTTTACTACCAATTCTCCACTTACATGAATTACTGTTACAATTTCAACCCGATATTGATATGGACCGCCTTTACTTGTGTATACCTATGCCCCGGCGTTAAAGCCTGTTGTAACAGAAGAACGAAACCACTTACATCGCCAAAGCATACTCCGAATTCTCGCGTCCTATTCCTGACTGCTTGTATCCGCCGAAAGGGATATTACAGCCGACATTATTGTACTCATTCACGAATGCCATCCCCGCTTCCAGAGCGTGAGCCATCCGAATTGCTCGCGCGTTGTTCTGCGTGAAGATACCAGCGGCAAGTCCGTAGTCAGTGTCGTTCGCGATCCCGATCGCCTCTGGACACAAGTCAGAGGAAGTAGATGTAGGACGACTAATCCCGCTCACCTTCTTCCGTTTTGAACTTGATGATACAAGCCACGGGACCGAAGATCTCTTCCCTCGCGATACGCATACTATTGTCCGCCGCGATTATAGCTGGCTCAAAGTAGTATCCTGTCGAACCCATCTGGGATCCACCGACAAGAACTTGAGCTCCTTCCTTCTTGGCGATATCGATGTACCCAAGGACACGCTGGCAGGTAACACTATCAGGCAAGAAGAGGATGCCCATCACGAGGATATTCACCTTTAATTGTACCTCGGATACTTGGGGCATGTGCTGCGTCGCGAGATCGAATGGATCGCCTTTCGTAGCCGCAAAGGATTTGGCGGATCCCGTGAGTTTCTCCAGAAATTCATCGTATATCCCTTCCTGGACCAGTATACGCGAGCCTGCGGTGCACATTTGACCTGTGAGGAAATCACCATTAGGTTACATGTACCTCGTGCAAGAAGACACCCTACCAGCGTAGCGGAACACTGCAGACGCTGCCCATTTGATTGCTTGAGCGATATCTGCGTCGTCGAAGATGATGTTTGGGCTCTTGCCGCCCAGTTCTAACGACACAGGTTTCAAGTTAGATTTCGCAGACGCCTCTTGGATACGACGTCCTGTAGCAGTGCTGCCGGTAAAAGCGATCTTCATGATCTGTGGATGTTCGCTAATTGCCTGACCAACGGTATAACCTACAGGCCATAAATGGAGGTCAACATTCTAACAAGGAGATCAAAGCCGTACCGTATCCATTGACGATGTTGATGACACCTTTGAAAATCTCAGTGACCCAAGACAGATGAAAGAGGGACTGCCATACCGGGTGGAAAGCCAGCCTCGATGATCAGTTCAGCGACCTTTTGCGCTGTCAGAGGGGTTAATTCAGAGGGCTAGGGACCTCGATATGAGGCAGGAAAGGAACAAAGAAAGAAGACAAATGACCTTGAGAACAATCGTGTTACCAGTCGCCAGGGCCGGGCCAATCTTGCTCGTGAGAGAAATCTAGATACAAATTAGCGGAATACGTTGATGAGGCGTCGATGAGACGTACGAAAGGTAAATTCCACGGAATAATCTGGCCCTGTAGTTAATCGAACCGTTGGCTATCGAGGCTGGAGAACAAGAAGCAACCGTACCACAACTCCGAATGGCTCGTGACGAGTGTAAGCAAGTTTGTTTTCGTTTGCCTGAGAGGTCTGATAAGCCCGATGGAGTGCAGCGGACGTAGCACCTACTTCGATCGTCTTCCCGTGAATCTTGTCTGCCCATCCGCCGAAGTAGCGTAGAACATCGATCGAAGCGCCCAAGTCATGCGTTTTCGCAGCAGTAAATGGCCTTCCTGTGATAAGGCTCAGCTGACAGCAAGCGAAAATGAAAGTCCCGGTGCGTCGAGCTACGTACCAATGTTCAAGGACTCCAATGCGGCTAATTCATCAATGTTGGCCTCGACGAGGTCTGCGAGTTTCGACAGAAGCCTCCCACGCTCAACTCCAGGAACCTTGAGGCCCCAAGAAGTCTTGTATGCCTAGAGCAGATAGAGAGTGAGAAAAGCGTGTCTTATTCGGTGCGCCCCAGTGATTCTTACCGCTTTAGCTGCATTCACTGCAAGGTCGACATCCTCCTTCGTACCAACACTAACTGACGTGATTATTTTACCGGTAGCTGGAGAACGTCAGTACCGTGTCTTTTCATGAGCAACGTTGGGGCTCGCCTGGGTTTACGACACTGTTAAACGGGTCAATTGTTATAGGCACACTGCGAAGGTGATAGTTACTCACTCAATGAAGCCTCCGCGAATAGGATCAATAAAGCGCCCATTGATGAAGAGTCCAGTATTCAATGAAAGTGTACCCTTGAAGGAGGGCGTATCGAGCGTGTGGGTGAAAAATGTGGGCATCGTGCGATAGTGAAGAATTAGTGCCATAAGCCTGCACGTCCTATATTATATACCTCCAACAAAGCGCTTCTCTCCGGTATCATATGAGCACCCTGATAAATCTGATTAGAAAACTTCCATGAGATCAACAGAGTCTGCGTACACTGTGCCACACGCAGCCCTACCTAAGCCGAACAGGCCATAGAATGGCACCGGACCACAGAAATAACTCGTCGCTTAAGATGTCACAGGAATACGTTCCACAAGGACCCTGAGACCAAACTGTGCTCGTGAGGTCAGCTACAGCTGAATAACGAATGTTGGCGAGCAACACTGCTGAGTCGTGAGACAGAAAGTAGCGTTTGGTTTGGATGCTGGGATGAAACAACGTAATGAATGGAACCGCACAATTTATTCACCCTATACTTGGCTCAACGCTGAATCATCAGACATACGTACAGTGGCGGCATACCCGAGAATGGCCGTCTAGCGGGCACAGCTAAAGTTAGTATGAGTAGGTGGTGGACGAAGACGAATGGTTGCCACCGGGCCCACCGGCAAGCGGCAAAATCACGCAATATTCACGTGACGAGAAAATTCCTTTGTATGACCGCGATCATCATGATGGACGTCTTCGAATCCTGATAGCAGAATGGCCTGTTGACTAGGCTCGTGGGTGCTTGTATCCTTCAACTAACCACAGCCGCCTCGACCCATTGCAGGTGTTCCTACAACTTTTAGGATGTCTCCTACGTTCTTGCTCTTCAGCGTTACAGTCCCGGGCCATATTGCGTTGATGACTCGATTCCCAAGGAAATAGCATCACTCTGTCGTTTCCGAGTTTTTGATTTGGCGGCGGGTGAAGGTCTCCGTACTTACTCACAGCCTGTCGGTTTCAGGCGTGCATTTAAGGCGAGTTTCAAGTTCTGTGGGTCCAATATGCCACGCCAAGGCCCTGGATGTGTGTCCAAAGTGAGGCCAATCAAGAGACATGATGATGCGCTGTCTGCCGAAGGTTCGCTTTCCGGAAAATGGTGAAAAATCATCACAGAGACTAGCATAGACTAACTTGCCTGTACTAGATCTTTCGAGCTCACGAGTTGACCTGCAAACGTCACCAAGTAAGATTGTAACTCTCTATCATTTGCTTGATGCCGTACTTTATTCCTCCGTTGATTAGTTGATGGAGAGGCCTGGGTATCGTGTGGTCTGGCCGGGGTTTATACTCCTAGTCGTCCAACTTCACCAGCACGTCCATCATCGACTCTGCCTACCCCTCGCATTTTATCCTCTACACCCCTTTGTCTGCGTTCTTGACTCTCTGAAGCCCCGGGATCTCTCTATCCCCTGCACCCATATTTCTTGTTTCGGTATCGTCAGGACTGTTGCACCATGTCCGTGTCAACTGTTGACGTACCTTCTATGAACATTGTCATTGACAACACAGACGAGGGCATCCTGTACAAGGGCTCCAACTGGACTACCGTCGGCCCTTTCGCGGACGGCTATGGTGTTCCAGTTTACAACGGTTCGCAATCGATGGCGCAGGGTACAGGACACGAATTCGCCTATAATTTCGGCGGTAGGCTCGTTGTTGCTATCCGATTTTACCTGCTAATCACCGTCAACAGGCAAGTCTATCGCTGTGTTTGGTTCATGGGACTACACAGACAACCCGCTCCCCGTATGCGAACTCGATGGATTGGTCATTTTTGGACCTTCCTCGGAGCATATCAACGCTCGAACTCGCCAGATGAAAGATGAAGCAGACAACTTTTACGCGAAGCTGCTTTTGGCCACGAACCAGATGCCATTGTGCGGTTCTGACGGTTTGGATGGAACAATCCTACATCGTCTAGTGGTGAAGACAAGCTCGGATGTCAACACTCGCCTTGTGTTCGACTACTTGATTTTCACGTCAGACACGGCGAATGATCCCCGTACTACATGGACGTATAATGCAACCCATCCGAGCGTTCACTTTTTCGGGATATGGGAGAGCACGTTGGGGAGAACTACTGAGGAAATACCCGATTTGTCTTATGACTATCGCGCTTCGAGGCTTGCTATTAGTAACGCCTCCCTATCGTTCGGCTTCTATGGTATGAGGTTACATCTCATTCATCTACCCGCATTCCAACACTCTACACGCCTAGGTTCGCAAATCACGATGGTGGGGATACTAGACAATACGCAAGGTCCAGCCGCAACCGGCGAATATTCAATCGACGATAAACCTCCGACTTTATTCTCGCTTTCTAACACTGCGAATTCCAGGGGCACCCTTTTCCAGCAGACTATATTCACATCAGACCCACTGCCTGCAGATGCTCATGATATAGTAGTGCGGTGGAACGGCCAGCGTGGTCAGCAACGGTTTGGTTTTACCAACTTTTATGTCCAGAGGGTTGATAAACCCGTATGGCTTGAGCCGACAGCGGCGATTGTTAGTCCGAGTCCAATCTCAACGCAGTCTCAGACGTCCTCTTTAACCCAGTCTTCCGCATCCTCTTCCACACAATCTTCCCAAACTGCTGCGAGCGAAACCGCTGCTCCTACTGCCAGCATTGTCGGAGGCATCGTTGGTGGGGTTGTCGCTGTCGTCGCTATGATGATGTTCATCTGGTTTCTGCGCCGCCGAAGACGTGGAAATGGCTACGAGAACTATCAACCAACCGAATGGGTTGACCCTGACCACGACGCGCATCAGCGAGTGCAAACCGATCCCCTTCTGGGTTATGTTGTCGAACCCCTCCGTCTGTCGACAATCATGCCTGGAAGTAGTAGGTCCGAGTACAGAACATCCCGATCGGTCACTCTATCCGTCTCGGGAATGTCTACACGAACATCTATAGCGCTTCTCAAGGAGAAGCAATCTCAGGCGGTGCGTGTTGGCGAGATGCATGCCGATCCCGACGCGGTGGAATTAGAGACGACGGAGTTCCTCGTGCATCGGGATAGCGGTCTTCGCTTGAGCGCGAACACACGAGAAGGGCGGCGTGTGGTTGAGGTACCGCCAGGATATATGGCTTGAACTTGGCATAGGGCGTTATTAAGTATGGGCTGTTTACCTCTAACTTAATGACACTTCAACTTGCCATGTCCCCGACCCCGTCTGAATGGCATTGAAATGAGCACAAAGCGATTGATTCATATGTACAGGTCCATGCTCCTAGACAAGAAATACATTGCATCTACCTTACGGCGCGCTCTCGCTAGTAGCGGCAGCTGCAGCAGCAGCAGACAACGCCACATACATGTCCTCATTGTCATCGTACGGTTATGCCTTCTGAGCTTTCAGCCTTCGCTTCATCGGGGACCGTGTCTGTTGTGGCAGGCGGATTAGAAGCGTCGGTGGTATCGTTCCTCAGCTATTTCCTCGGTCGAGGAAATTTGCTTCCCCTGTTGTGTGATGGACGAAAGAAGTTAAACGATGGTTGCGCCGGCGCGCCGACAAGCGGCAAAATCACGCCATATTCACGTGACGAGAAAATGCCTTTTGTGACTGTATGACGCGATCATCATCATGGACGTCTTCGAAGTTCGAATCCTGGCGGCAGAATGGCCTTTCGACTAGGCCCATGGGTGCTTGTATCCGTCGATCAACTACAGCCGCCTCGCCCATTGCAGGTCTTCCTGCAACTTTCAGGATGTCTCCTTCGTTATGGTTTTATGCTACGTTCTTGGTACTAAGTACTGGCCTCCACATCTCTACGTTGATGTACGCGCGCCTCATGGACAGGCGAGCTGTGAGTCGATGCGTCCAATATTCGCGAAGGCTATTTAGGATAAATACAAAGATCCGCTGCAGGTTAGCTCCTTCTTTATTGCGCTGATGACTCGATTCCGAAGGAAATAGCATCACATTTTCATTTTCGAGTTCCTGATTTGGCGGCGGAAGGTCTCCGTACTCGCAGCCTGTCGGTTTCAGGCGAGCATTTAAGGCGAGTTTCAAGTTCTGTGGGTCCAATATGCCACGCCAATGATGTGTGTACAAAACCAGGCCAATCAAGAGACATGAGGATGCCCTGTCTGCCGAACGTTTCTCTTCCAGGAACATGGTGAAAAATCATCACAGAGACTATCATAGACTAACTTGCTTGTAGATCTTTCGAGCTCACGAGTTAGCCTACAAACGTCACAAAGGAAATTTGTAACTCTTTGTCATTTGCTTGAGACCGGACTTGATTCCTCCGTTGATTAGTTGATGGAGAAGCCGGGGTATCGTGTGGTCTGGCGGAGGTTTATACTCCTGGTCGTCCAACTTCACCAGCAACCCCAACTCTCTGATGTTTCCGTGACAGCTGATGTTCCCTCCGAGTCCTTGATTTGTTGATAGTAAAGTTAGGGTACCACATGGTCTTCCCTCTAAGCGGTTTCCCTTCTTCGTCGAGTCTCTGACAGCAACGAGTCGCTCCTTCTTCTCTACCTTTCTTTTGCCTCCTCTTCCATCTCCCCTCAGCTTTCCTCCTCCTGATCCGTGACCATATTTCGCCTTTAGCTATGGCCTTCCCAATTAGGGACCAGATCGCCCTCGCTTACAAAACTGTCATCGACAATACAGACGGGGACATTCAGTACAAAGGATCCAACTGGACCATTGTGGGCCCTTTCGCGGACGGGTATGGTGTTCCGGTATACAACGGTTCGCAATCTATGGCGCAGGGTGCGGGCCACGAATTTACCTATAAGTTCAAAGGTGCGCTCATTGATCTGTTCGCCTTGAAAGCGCTATTAATTTCTGTATGAATAGGTTCTGCCATCGCCATGTTTGGGTCATGGGACTATACAGACAACCCACTTCCCATGTGTGAAGTCGACGGTTCAGCCATTTCTGGACCTACCTCGGAGGAGGTCGATGTTCGCACTCACCAGATGCATGACCAAGCAGATGATTTCTCAGAGAAACTGCTTCTGGCCACCAATCAGATGCCATTGTGCGGTGTTGATGGACTACAATTGGTTGAACACGAGCTTGTTGTGAAGACTCGCTCGGATATCAACACTCGCCTAGTGTTCGACTACTTGGTTTTCACGACAAGCAGTCCTGGATATGCCTCAGACCGGGACCCTGGTACCTTCACCATCGATGCAGACGACTATACGGTCGAATATTCGGGCGAGTGGCAAAGCTCGACGGGAAGAACCATCGAGGAGGTACCTAATTTGTATCAGAATGCGACTATGGCCAGTACTCATAACGCCACCGTAATGTTGGGTTTTTATGGTATGACCTTAGTATTGACTTTTTTTATTCCTTCATATCACTAAAATTTATGCATCTAGGTTCTCAAATCACCATGGTTGGTATTCTAGACAACACGCAGGGCCCGCCGGCCACTGGCCAATATACCATCGATGGCTTCTTCTCTACTTCGTTCTCCCTCTCCAACACTGTCAACTCCCGGGCGACCATTTTCCAACAGACTATATTCACGTCTTACCGCCTTCCTCTTCGTAGTCACGAGATAGTAGTTCGATGGGACGGCGACGTGGGCCAGCAACGGCTTGGCTTTACCAACTTCTATGTTGAAACCGTTGATAATCCCACGTTAAATGGGGCGACAACGGCGAGCACTATTAGCCCATCCTCCACGCAGTCCTCTTTGACCCAGACTCCCCAAATACACGGGACGCCGGCGCCCGTCGCTGTCATTGTTGGCGGAGCAGTCGGTGGGCTCGTCGCCGTTACGGCTGCGATTATGTTCCTGTGGTTTTTGCGACGCAGGCGACGTATCACAAGCACAAGCCACGAGCACTCCCAGCCGGCCCAGGTGGCTGGTCCCCACGATGATTTGCAGCGGCCAGTGCAGACTGATCCCCTGCTCGGATACGGCGTTGATCTTTTCCATCCGCCGGCTGCCACGCCTGAAAGTGTGTGGACCGAGTCGAGTACCTCCGGAGCTGTGACGTTGTCCGTCGGGGAACGTCCATACAAAGCTCTCTGGCGCTTCTCAAGGAGAAGCAATCTCAGACAGTGCGGGTTGGTGACAGGCATTCCAATCTCGCCGATTCAGATATGGTGGAGTCGGATAGGACGGAGTTCCTGATGCATCAGGACAGCGGTCTTCGCTTGAGCGCGAATACAACGAAGGGCGGCGTGTGGTTGAGGTACCGCCAGATATACGGCTTGAACTTGGCATAGGGTTATTATGTATATCCGAAGGGGCTGTTTATCTCTAAATTAATGATATATCTGGGATATTCAAGGAACTGACTGACAGAAAAACTTCACTACCATGTCCTCGACCACCTCTGAATGGCATTGAACCGAGCACAAAGCAATTGATTGATATGTACAGGTCCACGTTCCTAGACTAGAAATACATTGCATCTACCTTACAGTGCGCTCTCGCTAGTAGCGGCAGCGGCAGCAGCAGCAGACAACGCCACGTACATGTCCTCATTGTCATCATACGAAGTTATGCCTTCTGAGTTTTCAGCCTTCACTTCATCGAGGAGCGTGTCTGTCGTGGCAGGCGGATATGACGTGTCGGTGTATCGCCTTCTGCTTGAGGCTGTGCCTGCACCTCCGTTGGAACTTCAGGGGGTGGCGTAGGTTCCTTCGCTATCTCAACACGACACGTCTGCGATATGATGCCACCCTCTCTGAGACTCCGCTTATAATGGTGCGTGCTATCGCCCGTAAGATTATGCCTGAATCCAAGTAAGTAAAACATGTCAACCCGAAAGAGTGACGCATAGACGAACACGATGAGTAAATGCTCAGCACGAGCTTCTTCAGTCGAGTCCGCCACATTACAATGCATACAAACAAAGGACTTGGAAGACCACGTCGACTTGATCTCCGAGCGGAGGGTGCGCTCTTCGTCAGTTTGTGCGCCGGAAATGAGAGCCGCGTCGGTCACGCGCTGGATGTTTGGAAGGTGTTTCTCGTAATGGCACTAGATAACGAAAGCGTGAGTCAAGGTAAATAAACAGGAACGAAAGAGCTAACCATAGCCACACGCCACCGCATCAGATTCGAAACCGTATACCCGGCATACTGGTATTGCTGCTGAAAGCACTCCTCGCACCTAAAGAACGCATCCGCAGAGTCCATATCCTCCGCAGTCGCCGTGGCCGGTTCCAACCCGCACATCTTGATAATCTCCTCACACTGAGCGCGGATGTTTGGATCAGCGAGCTTGATCTTCTCGTACGCGCAACGAGTCACTTCGATGTTGTTCAGCATCCACGTTCGCGGATAGACACACCCATGGGACGCGAAATAAGGGTAGTGGATCGCATGCGCATAATGACACTTTGAACACGCGAACGCGTTAGCCACCAAGGATAGATCCTCGCTGCAGCCCGCCTCGGAAAGCTTCTCCTTGAGGTAGTCTTCCAGTTCCTTGCGCCATGACGCACAGAGGTCGGGTAGCATCTCGAGACCCTCGGCAAAGTCATCAGCAGTAACATCTTCGCTAAGAGGCGTGCTGTTGATGATTCCCGAAAACGGTTCCATTTGAGAGAGCATCGATCCCTCAGGACACGCCGGAACCTCTGGCATCTTGCGCAAGATAGGACCACAAAGTTGTGTGACGAGTCGAGTGCGCCTAGGAATTGCAGTGCGTATTTTCTCTGCAAGAAGCTCGGCCCGAAGTGTCGTCATTACTTCGGTAAGAGTGTCTCGGATATTATGCCAGACTTGAAACCGCCGGTAAGAATCGCGTAGGAAAGAAGGACTAAGAGACGTACTGCGATCTGTTAATGCCCTTGGTTGATTAACGAGCTTGTGCTGGCGAAGGGTTTTCATCGATGCACTGTCCTTGAGCTCCTCACCCCACCCATCCGCTTCTAAACGTTCCATAATCCTAGCATTAAAAATTGGATCAAAGCAACCTTATGAAGAACGAAGAGACCATACCCCGATAATCTCTCTTTGCGAAGCGCAGCGAGTTCTTCAGTTCGGTCATTCGTCCTCACAAGGGACCATTGTTGATACAGCTCAGCCACCTTTCATTCGATAAGTCCACAGTCAAACATAGACGGAACACAAATCACTCACAGCCGACATTGCCATATACTCCCGCTTCTCCTGGCTATACCACGTAGAGAACGACGCCTCCTGCGCAGACACTTCTATCAACTCACGATACGAAGGCACATGGTAGTAGATGTAACGTTGCCCTAAGTGATGATAACGAGTCAGTAATACTACTTGCAAGCAGGAAGGAGGAAATGACAGTTACTTCGCCCACGACGCCCAGTATTTACGGTTAATCTGTATTGAGGCGTAACGGCAAGTAGTTCAGTAGCCCTCGTCGACATGGTATACAGACTCAAATCTGGGCTCATTCTTCATACACGAAAGCCAATAAGCAACGAGTTCGCTCCACGAAAATGAAACTCACATTGTACCATCGTCCAAGCAGCTTTTGCACAGTCGAATCCGCGCCTCCCACTGGACATACTTGGTGGGACATTTTCCGCATTCCTATATACAAAGCAATTAACTCGCGCGCCCGGAAGGATAGAGAGAAACAAACATACATGACAATGAGTATCAAACAACAGATTCGCATACTGGGGCTCGCTCAGGTCTTCAAGCATAGGCGGCAGCCCACTCATGCCCAACCGCGCTCTCTCCACACGAACGCCGTGGACCGGCTCATGAGAAGCTGTCGCAGATCCTTCGTGGTCCGACTCATCCTCAGCAGATCGAGAGGCTCCAATACGAGAATATCTAGTATGTAAAGACGATGTAAGAAACGAAAGGACGAAAACAAACATCATCAAAACGTACTTCGAACAAGACGTCCAACGGGTGTCGGTCATCTTCTGCAAGATTCCGCGCATTCCCCTGCGCTTCGGCCGACTTGCGTGTAGCCGTGGTGGATGAAGCCGGTTTCTTGCCCTTGACGCGCTTTTGTTTCGTCTCGCGGTCGAGTCCAACTTCATCCCGTAGTCGTCGTCTTCATCCTGGTACTCTTCTTCCTCATTACCTTCATCAGCATCATCGTCCTCCTCCTCCGGAGTCGCCAATCTCGCGCGTTTCACCGGTCGCTTGATGATAGGAGTTAGGTCTTTCTTGACGACCGCTACCTGACGTTTACGCGGCGCCTTGGCGGGCGCTGGCTGCGTGCTGGGGCCAGCAAGTCGCTGGGACCGACGGGGAGGCATACTGGTGAGCAGTGATGGTGGTGGGAAACAAAAAGAGGGACGTGCGTGATATTGCCCATACAATACAAAAGCCGCTGTCAGGTGATCGCTCTATTTGGAGTCATATGCCTTATTAGGAGTCCCGACTGAGTCCCGACGCTTGCCCGCGATCAAGTCGGGACCGCTCACCCTGCAATTAGCGGCGTTACGTCAGTCCGCGCGACAGAACAGTGACGCAAAAGAATAATTTAAAGCACCACCCGCTCCTTGGCTCATGTCCTAGTCACCCCATTCAATTAAAAGACAAGTTCAAAGACACAGAAAACCTTTCATCTCCGTCAACACGTATCCCCCACAAAATCCCAGGCGACTACAGCAGTTGAGAAGAATGGAACATTCCCGAATGAGCAACAAATATGGAGTGCAATGCGGCAACGAGATCGATACACGCCTAACGATCCTCCTCGGAAACCGATGGTCCCATACCCAAACTAGAGGAATCAATACTTAGAACCCATCCTTCTCAAATGTGAGTTATCGGGAGAAAAACGAACAGGCCGAGAATGAAATAGAAAGAACCTATACTAGGCTGCGCTATGAATGAGATGCAAAAAGACGAACGGAAAAAGAGCATAAAGGAGCTAATCGCTATATGCTACACTCGTGTCAGAATCTCAGCACCTGATATGGAGGCTCCGCAACGAGCGACGAATCCACAACGCGGACGATGACCAATCCGCAAGGGAAATATTATGGAAGATCGCTGGCCACACAAGATAAGTACAAGGAAGGCTCACCTAGCGAATAAAGTCAGATTTAGGAAGAAAGCACTAAAGCTAGACGTGAAAGACTTTAGCAGCTACACGCCAGTCCGGGCGGCATTACCTCGAAATGTCCTACAATTCAAAAAGACGACCATAACGAATCCACAACGGAAATACTATACAAGGTCGCCGGCGACACAAAGCTCGACACCAACCGAGCCCTCAGGCCTCAGATTGGACACTCGTCCACCAGACGCGGTCGTGGACAAATACTTTATCACCTACACACGCCATCCCTCAAAACAGTTCCCACATCCATCATGATTCATACAAATACAAAAAAAAGCCCAGTCCACCATCCAATCAAGCTTCTAAAACCCTAAAAACCTAATCTCCAATCAGCACTAGTATCCACTCCCAAAACAACAATCCACGCACCTTAACAACCCCACTCTTCAAATCCTCCAACCGATAACTAACAGCCTCAACCGTCTGCTGCCCAACATGCTGATTCGCCTGAAACACCCTCACCTTATACTTCTTCGCCTCAAACTCACACACCACCCCCACAACCGCCCCGCCCCCCTCCTCCCCACCCACATGCTGGCTATACCCCTGCAGCCCCTTGTGCCCCTTCAGCCGCGCATCAGACAGCCACACCACATCCCCCGGCATAATCTCCCCCGCCCTCCTCTGCACGCTCGCCCCGCTCTGCACATACACCGTGTACCCATACAACGGCGGCACAGGCCGCGCAGCCCCGGCACCTCCGCCAGCACAGCCTCGATGAACCCGTGGTACGTCCCGTCCCCAATCAGCGCCTTCTTCGACTTGTCGTGCAGCGACGTCGCCGCCTCGCACACCTGCACGCCAATGCGGCCCCATACGGCGGTCAGCTCTTCCGGAGACAACACCATCTCGTCGAAATTCTTGGGTGCCTTGGTTGGTGCTGCCGGTGGCGGAGGCGGCGCTCCTGCATTGTCAACCTCTGACCACGACATCGACAGATCCGGACCGGCACCAAAGTCCATCGACGCCGCAGGAATGGAAGGTAGCTCCACTGCTTCGCAGGAGCACGCTCTGGTTCCTCCACCATGACGAAATCCGCTTGCTGTTGCGGCGGTGGAGGATACGTGAACGAGGTGTCTCCCTTTCCTTGGACACTGGCTCGCCTCGGCGGAGGACTAGTCGGAACTGGCGGTCGATGGCTACTCCCAGTGTCAGACGATCCCTGACGGTGAACAGAGGATGCTCTTCTCCCAGCTCGAGTCGGCACAGGCGGCGGTGCCTCCTCCTCTGCTTCGACAGCATCTTCGTGACGAACCTCCTCGATTTCGCTTTCCTCCGCTTCAACCTTGACACCATCATCGGAATCTGTCTCCGAATGAGATGGTGGTGGCGCCCTATGCGGCGGCGGCGGAGGCGCGGCTTCATCGTCTTCGGCTGGCGGTGCACGTACACGAGGAGGCACAGCCCTCTGCGGCGGAGGTGGTGGCGGCACCTCATCTTCTTCAACATGTCTCTGCGGAGGCGGCCTCGAAACCATAACTGGCGGCATCATCCCAATCCGCTGTCCACCCATCATAGCCAACTTGGCTGAAATCCGCTCCTTCCTAGCCCTCTCTCCTCTTCCTCCGTCAACTCCACTTTTTCTTCCTCAACTGCCGGCTCGCCTTGCTCCCCTTGTGGCGCAGAATGCTTTTCTTCTTCATCATCTTTACTCTCCTGCGTCTGTCGCCGCGGACGACCCATAGGAACGGGCGGAGCACCGAACTTGATCCCGCCGAGCTTAGCCATCCGTTCAGCAATCGTACGACGTCTTTCCTGCTCTGGGTCGACGGCCGGCTCAGGCTCATCCGCTAACGACGGCTCCGAAGTTGGCGATGTCAGCGATAGCGACATCCGCGCAGACTCAGGTGACAATGAATGGGTCGGTGGTGCCGCCCTTGGTGGACTTGGCGCATCAGCAAGAGATTCGCGCCGACTAGGACTATGGAATGCCGGATCAATAGGATCTACAACGCCATTAGTCAAATTACCTGCCAAAAACCAAAACCACAACTTACCACCTTCGTCTTCAGACAAAATCTCTTGTCTGGCTTGACAGTCACGACTGGGGTCTTGAGGTCCGGCTCATACAGGTCATCAGATCCAGTCCTTCTGGGGGTAGAATCACAGGCTCCAAGGGTAAATTACGTCTCGGTGGAGGTGGCGCGGGTAGCATATCATCCTCATCTGGTGGCGGGGGAGGTATGTGTCGGGTCGGAGGCGACGATGGGTGGTCCGATGGAGTAGGGATACTACGTCTTGGTGGTGGCGGAGGCGCAGGTAACATATCATCTTTCGTCGGGCTCAACTGCTGAGACAGGCGGGGGTGAGGTACACCTCGGCGCGGCGGGGCACGGTGAGACATTTGTTCCTCCTCCTCATCCACAGTGTCGCTAAACCGCATTGGATGAGGCAACGCACGCTCTTCGTTATCACTCGAAAACCTTCTTGGTGGGGGGATGTGCAAGGCTACAGGCGATGCTGGAGGTGATTCGTCCACGAGACGATGTGGTACCGCAGGAACAGGACTTTTCTGGTCCTGCGCAACTGGACTCTCAGCTACTTCATTCGTCGGTGAAAGAGCCGGGGCTTGCTCGCGCTCTGGTTCTGGTTCGTCCACTCTCTGGAGCGATAGTCGTCTGCGTGGAGGTGGAGGAACGAATGTGTCCTCATCGAAATCTGATTGAGCGGGGGGAGGACGTGTCGTCTGGGGTACTGGTGGCGGCCTCGACGCGGTAGGTACGGGAGGCGGGCTCGGTATCTCTTCGTCCTCAATAGCATCACGTCCATCATCGCTCTCACGACCGAGATCCAAATCTTCGCCGACTAAAGCTGCCGAATCTTCCGCGTCCTCTGAAATCCCACTTGGTTTATGGTCTAAAAAGACAGCAAAGAGAATCAATATTTGTTTTACACGGCGACAATACGGGAACCGAAACAAAGGGAAGGCGCAAAGCTTTGAAGGAATGGGAAAAAAGAAAACTAATATTCACCATCTTTGCTCATCTGGCGCGGCGGTGGAATAGGTCGCGACTCCTCTAGCGATGCATCCATAGACGCCTTCCTTTTCTCAAAGGATTGTACCGACGAGATGCTTGAGCGTTTCTGTGGGATCGTGGGCGTAGGTGATACGATCCTGGGCTCCTCCGAAATCGACGCGTTTGACGACGTGCTCATCTGTCTCTGCACGGACGGAGGTTTGGCTGACCCGGAACTAGTCTGCCGCTGGATGGAAGGAGACCTCTCAGACTCGGCACTGGTCTGTCGCTGGAGGGAAGGTGGCGCAAACGGATTGACACCGCCCATCTTGGCCATCCGTTCAGCAATACGCTTCTTCCTGGCCTCTTCATCCTCTTCTTCGTCGTCCACATGCTCGGCGACAACCTCACTGGGTTCGGAATCTTTAGGCGGCTCCTGCACCTCCTCGGTCTCAGGTTCCTCGGTAATGGGTACGTCTTTCTTCAGCACATCTGCTTCTTGGATTGTAGGCGGTGTATATTCGTGGTCTGGAGGTGGTGGAGCTTCCTCCTTGTGTGAGGGTAAATGTGGTGTATCGTCATGTATAGGTGAAGAAGGCGTCGGCGAATCATCTCTATTATACGGAACCTCTGTCACATCCGCCTCCTCTGCCTGAGGAGACGTCGGGTGCGCTTCAGCAACAGGCTGTACATGAGACTCGCCAACTTCGGCAGTGACAATGTCCATGCTCATGCGCTTTTGAGCCTCGTCGATGGTCGGTTCCAACTCGTCGAGTTTGGGTTCGATTGGTACTTCGGGAACGGGAGGAGGAGGCTGGGCGATATCATCGTTGACAGCTGCTCTTTCCTCGACTGAAGGCGGAGCAGGAGACTTGGCTGCTTTACGACGAGGTGGTGCAGCGCGACGGGGTGCAGCGGGGACAGGCATGCTATTCGGAGAGCGAGAAGGGATCGATGGAGAGGTATCAGTACCAAGAGAATCGGTACTCTTGTTGGCGCTGGAAACGGGGAGAGAATCGGAACTCGCAGCAGCTGCCGAGGATGGGAAATAGTCTGAAAATACGTTAGAACGGCCGTTGTATACGCGATTAAAGGACTAACCAGATTTGGATTCGGCTTGGGAGTCGGGGCTCTTGGCGATCTCGGGACTCTTTGCAGGTTCAGGGCTTTTGGTAGACTCTGTTAAAGACGATGAGTAACGATATAGCAAGGATTAAAGTGACATACCGTCGTCAGGCGTCGGCTTAGGTGTAGGTTTCCTGCCAAATACAGGCGGACCCATACCGACACGAGCACCACCAAGTCGAGCCATGCGAGCAGTCAAAGCCGCGCGTCGCTGGCGTTCCTCCTCTTCAGGATCGGCCTCTGCTGCGTCGCCTTCAACTGGTGCTGCTTCAGCTTCAGCACTGGGCGACTCCTCCAAAGGGATCTCGAGTGATTTCTTGGGTGCAGGCCCATCCTCAGCGACATCGTCTAGAGGCGGAGACGCGACAGGAGGAGGCGGCTTCCACTTGGGCCTCTCCACAGCCGGCTTGGCCGATATCGGCGGCGGCGGCGCAGGCGCACCAAACCCTCCACGCCCTTGCAACGCAGCCATGCGCTCCTTGAGACTGCCCGCCTTGCCAATACTTTCCTTCGCATCAGATGCCGACATCCCGCTCGCCTTTTTCTCCTCAGCCGTAAGTGCCGCTGTCGCTGCTGCTGCTGCTGCCGGCTGGGTGGGCGACGGCGGGCGCGGCTTCCATTGGAGATTGCCTGGCTTGGGGCGTGGCACCGGCGCCGGACCAGGTGTCGACGCGGCGTTGGGCTTCTCGAATGCGGCGATCCGGTCGCGCAGAGAGCCAATCTTGGGTTTAGGTGGGGGATCAGACATCGTCGTTGTCGTTGTTGTCGGGATGCAAGATGGATGACGACACGAGGCTCGATTACTCACGGCGCGTGACAGCTCCCGTTTAATTAAGGCGGCATCCCACGCCTCCCGACTCTTGGCGGAGACAAGATGTTGAGCAATGTACTACGGAAATGTAGTCTACTCTATTCGTGGCCGCTTGTGCTGGTCACCACTTCCCCCATCTCGATTTGTCTTGCTCAACACAGCTTCCTGGAAGGAGATGGTATACACGATTACCATAGAGAGTTCCTGTGCCGAGCAACAAAACTTTAAACGACAGAGAAAAAGCTCGGCATTTCTAATGATGTATGTCGGTAACTGGAATCGAACCAGTGGCTCCTCGGAGCAGTACCACAACGAGGTGATTTAACCCCTAATCGATACCGACTTCAGGGTTGTGGTTACTTCACGTTCTACACCAGTCAACCGCCCTCTGCGTACAACCTAGACTGCCAGTAAAATGAGCCTGTGCGAGCTTACCGAGACGAGTCCGTTTTTACCTTCTAGTACACGGCGGGCGCGTAGTACTACCTTACTGAGGTGCATGTTGCGGATCATCGTGTCGCGTTGACGCGCTTTTCATTCTCAGGACAGCAAGGTCTTACAAGTTCAATATTTACACAACCACATTCCGTATTTACATCTGCCTTTGTTCATCCACCTCAAACGCGTGGGACCTACTAAAGAACGGCGTCCGTCGCCATCTCACACATCAGCGCCACCACAGCCGGTTTAATAGTCTTCCAGACTAAAAAAGATCAACATCAAGCAAAATCAATAGCAGCAGCCCAAGACGTACTTCTATCCGTGAGCGCCTTCGCCTGGTTCACGAGCTTATGCGCTTCGAGGGCTTCACGAGTCTCGCTTTTCTCCAACACAGACTCGGGCCAACCGTCTGCCTTCAAGTGCGCAATTACACTATACCAACATCAACTCACGTCGGACGCGGCAAAACACACAAACGGTACCTGTCTAGTCTTTGACGGCGAAGAGACGCCAGCTCTGCGGCTCGAGCCTCAGTCCTCGAGGTTTCCCACTCCTCGTATGGTTTGTATGACTTCAAAAGCGGATGAGCATTTGTTCAATCATCCAAGCATATGCACGACGTAATTACTCACAAGATCCAAAGCTTTCTTCTCTTCTACCATCTTCTCAAACCAGGAATCATACTCCGGTGTTCCGTACTGCAGTGGCGCACTTTCCTCGACAAATCTCTCGTACGAGGCCCGATTATAATATGTAACTGGCGATACAAATTCAGTACTCGCGACAAGGTCACATAAATACACATACAGCCACTGTTCTTGAAACTCGGAGTGAGATTATTCAATACTGTCCTATTTCGACCGTAGGTTCACACCTTGTGACGTGTGACCTCATGAACTTATTTGGTGCTAAGTTCACGGCTGTCCGGCACCTGTGACCACTCAAAAATAAGTTCACTCAAATTTTTGAAAAGTCATGTATTCAAGCTACTGTAGTGTTACGATCCCATGTTCACATAACACGTAACATGGGGTCATGAACTGAACTAATTTGACTCCCGTAACACGTAACAGGTCAAATTTTCCGCTTCGGGACCCTCAAAAAGGAAATTCTGCGCGCGGCGGCTGACGCCGCCGCTCCTTATAAGGAAACCAGACCCTGAATGAACTAACACCTTGTTAGTTCACAGGCATAACGCGTAACACCCCGTGAACATGGGGTCGAAAGACTACAGTAGTTTAGGCCATTTTTGAGGTAATTCCTGTTGAATAGTACTGGATTAGAGGCAAATTCATATTTTACCAGCTGTTGACAGGTAAATTTTGATCGAATTTGGAAAAAATGACATTTTGGCCATTTTGTGACCGTTCGGAGCTAAGTTCACAGCCCAAAAAATTCAGTGACATGCTTATGTAACAAGTTCATTTTTTGGGCTCGTGACCCGTGACGTGAACTTACGGTCGAAATAGGACAGTAATCTAAAGGCATCTTGCAGCTTGCACTCTTCAACATTTCGAAGAAGGTCGGTGGAATCCGCCATGCTTCAAATAATGAGAAATGGTTCTCTGAAGAAGAATAACTGCTCGTACATTTCCCCCTTGTAGAGGCACTGTTTGCAGAGCCTCATGCGCACTGCCCAAATGATGCGCTTTGTGGGCGTCTTGAGGCAGTTCTAAGAGACCAATAAGCACATGAGCGTTCATCCGAAGAATAAGTAAACGTACGTGACAATGAGTATCGAACAGCAGGTTTGCGTACTGCGGCTCATTGAGGCCCTCAATGATGGGAGGAAGACCCTCCATTCTAAGTCGGGCGCTCTCCCAGACACCGATCGACGATTTGCTCATAAGCAGCGCGCGCAAGTCCTTCGTCGTGCGACTCAACCGCAAAAGGTCAAGTGGGTCCACGTGCGAAAAGATCTAGTGAACATATTCAGAAACCAGGAAGATCAGAGCGTGATGCGACGCACCACCAATACCACGTCTACAGGTGTGTCCACGAGCAGCTTTAATTTTCCTCCCGCATTCCTGCGAGCAGATTTGACCACAGCGGTGGTCTTGACGCGTTTCCGGGGCTTCTTCTGAGTACTGCGGTTCTCTTCATCGACGTCGCCTATGTCTGGGGACGCCGGCCTGGAGCGCTTTTTAGTAGCAGCTGCTTTCCCCTTGGGAGCTTTCAGCTCCGAGGACGACGCGTTATCTTTGGTCTTCGAGATGCGGGTGCCAGTGGAGCGACGGGGAGGTGGGGACGACATGTTGTTAGCTGGAGATGGTGGCGGACAAAGGTCAAGTGAGTCTACTGTTTTAAGCGAAAGAGGAAGGCTGGGTCACCTGATCGCAGATCCCGAATAGGCGAACAATGGGGCTGCGATGCAGCGTCGTTCTTGGACCACACTGAGTGCAGTCCACAGGTGCGCTAAGAAAATGAAGACGAGTATTGGACGCGGTCGTCTGTGGATAAAAACAACGCTGGACTGACTTCCTGAGATCAAGGCGCGGAACTGCTCAAGTTCCTCCTTCCGCTAACTCCTCGATATACCGTTCGCGCTAGAAAGGCCAGCGCGAGACAATTCCTCTTCGACTTGCCGGGCGTGAATCGACCTAAAGAGGTATCAGCATTACAGTCCACGAGGAACGGACTGCACATACATAGGTTAATGCGCCACAATCAATGGTCAAGCAAGGGTTTTTATGAAATTCCCTCCCATCTGCCTTCAGGCGAGCCATGATTCCGGGCCAATATTAACCAATACGTGAAGTGGAAAGGTACCTTCTGGTCTTAGACGGCGAAGAGAAGCTAGCACTCGCCGGCTCGTGC
Source organism: Hymenopellis radicata (assembly GCA_015501595.1). Classification (NCBI taxonomy): domain Eukaryota; kingdom Fungi; phylum Basidiomycota; class Agaricomycetes; order Agaricales; family Physalacriaceae; genus Hymenopellis; species Hymenopellis radicata. The sequence goes on along the minus strand of JADNRX010000201.1, from coordinate 32,067 downwards.
CTCAGTCCTCAGTCCGTGAGGTGATCCGCGTCTTGTATTGTTCGCAGGACTTCAGAGAGGTAAGTGTTTGTTCATACAGCATAGGGCCTTTAGATTGGCAGGTGAACGCGAAGGTGGCTAGCGATATCCAAGCAGAGGACAGGGTCAAGCGCGAGACTAGATTTGTGCGGAGAGGAAAGGATTCCGTGAAAACGCGAGGATTATTCTCATTTGAGCCTTTTAAATATGCAATAAATCAGCGAGGGGAAAGAGGGAAAGAGTACAACTCCGCACAGACAAATATCTAACTCGAGCTCGTCACGGTGAATTTTGACAAATGGAGCGCCCTCCAAATTTGGGCGTCGGTAGTAGCCGGTCGAGTGGGCGCATGGTATTGACGGCGGTCAGGAGAGGTAGACTAGCGCGGTTTCGGCACGGACAATCCAGGACCCAACCAGGACCAGATGCCAAGAAGTTGAACGCAGGAAAGAGACTGCATGACCCACATGAACCCCGACGTTTCCTTATCGTCCCGTCCGGGCCGCTGACGCGTTTTGCCATTATCTGAGATTATCACATGTCGGACAGAACCAGCGGGTCAACTCCACGTCCACATTCGTTCCAGTGAATGCTGTTCCTAGGACCTACTTTACCCACTGCCAGCATGACAGTCGACGCCTTCTGGCTCGACCGCCAGCCCTTTCCAGAACACGCTGGCTACCAGGTCTCCCCAAAGCTTCGCTCTGAAGCTCGTTATTCTCCTTAATTGTAGAAGAAAGGGGGAAAGATCCCGATCGACGCGGTTTATTCAACCAGACCAGAAGACGAGACGGCGTGTCCGTCATGCTCAAGTGCATTGGACAATCAGAACTAGAACTTGCCTTGTTTTTCTCTGCTCTGGAGCGATGCGAGCGTTCTTGTAGCCGACGTTCTTCAATCCCCTTTGACCATCAGACGCTTGCTCGCCTCAGGACATTCTATGATCCCAGCTTGGCACGACTCGAGAAGTAGTCGACGCGCTGCGACAGGTAGCTCCAGTAGGTTTTCAAATGTTTTGGAATGAAGGGCTTCGCATAAACACGACGCTCAGGGCAAAGCAACTGTTGTAGAAGTGCATTTAAACGTCGGCACTGATTACCAGAAGTTTTACAGGCCCAGTTACCTGCAAAACCACGGCCTCACAGTAAGGTGAGACTTCACTCGAACCCGAGATTTGTTTACTAACCGATGAACAACTAGTTAAAGTATTACTGCTTGAAGTTATATACATATCTACATACTAGTACTAAGTGTTCGCTTTAGCGTCGAGTCCTTCATTATATTCAGTGTCCTACTATTTCTCCCCAGGCGTTACCTTCTTAACCACAATCCATTCCTCATTCGTATGCTGAAACTGCGAACTACGACGATAATGGTCCGCCGTCTTTAGCTCCCCCTGGATTCCATGCCTGCAAAGAAGTCAGTTCACAACATAACGCAATAGTACAGAAACAAACTAACACGGAACGGAGATGCTGAGCACGAGCAGTCCGGGAGGTATCCGTCATGTTACAGTGAATGCACACAAACGTCAAACGATACCGCAACCTCGGCGCACAACTAGCAGCTAGATCGTTTTCCAAGGACAACCTCTCCTGGACACGACCCAAGGCAATGAGCTCGTCGTCCTCGACGCGAATCAATTTCCGCAGATGGGGATGGTTCTACTCGGACGGATCAGACATTTTTGATGACCAACGAAAAGGTATTGGAAGACCAACCATAGCCGTACGCCACCGCATCAGCGTAAACGTTTGGAACCCAGGAACGGGTCTATGCTCCGAACACTCCGCGTCCTCACACCGGAAAAACACATCCGCAGCGTCCATATCCTCAGCAGTCGCCATCGCCGGATCGAGTCCAGAGGCCCGGACAATGCCCACGCATACATTGTACATCCCATCGCTCAACGTTTCAATGCCCCTGCCGCTCCAAACAGCGACATCAGTGTCACCAACGGCAGCACTAGTAATAAAGCACATATGCGTGGCGAAGTGCGGGTAATGAAGGACGGTTGGGAAGTACTGGCAGCGCCAGCCAGCCGAGCAAGTGAAAGCGTTGACCACCAAGGAAAGGTCATCGCTGCGTCCGGTCTTTCGGAGTATCGCTTTCAAATCCGCCTCTTGTTTAGTTCTCCACTTCTCGCATATCGCGGGGACAGTCTCAAATGCTTCCTTGAGCTTCGGGGTGGCGTCCTCATTATGCGGCGTGTTCATGATGATATCGCGGAAAGGCTGGTACGTGGAAAGCGCGGACGGTGGCGGATTGTGGGGCGTTTCCGGTAACTTCGCGAAGTAGGCATACCCGAGGTCCTCCGCCAGACGAGTTCGCTCTTTGATTCTGACTTGCATGTTTCGCCTGCGCAGATCGATGCGGAGGTTGGACATCAGTTCTGTGAGAGTGGGTCTAATCGCCCCCCAAGCTAAAAGAGTAAATGTTAGGGTCGGGCGAGCGAGGTGCTAAGAGAGACATACAGTGGTCGGACAATTGTTCAGCGACGTTCACATAAGGGTGGCTGAGCAAAGTCTTGAGCACGCTGCGATCCTTCAGTTCTTCTTCCCACCCATCCGCCTGGAGGCGACCGATGACGCTGTGTCCCAAAGTCAGCTTACGCGGGACGCGGAAAGGAATAACGAGTACCTCGTTAGCCTGTGTTGGAGAAGAGCCCGTAGCTCTGCAGCACGGGCCACCTTCCTCAAGTTGATATACTGCTCGTATTTCTTGCAGGACTTCAATAAACGGTTGAGCTTATATTCAATCACCTAGGCATCGATAAAACTCACCTCAGCAAGCGCGCTGTACTCTTTCTGCTTCTTCTCAAGCCAGGCTGCATACTCTGGTGATCCGCGCCGCAGCGTTGAGCTCTCATCTACCACTCGCTCCCACGTGCTGCGATGATAAACTGAGATATACACACCTAACGGTTTAAATTCAGCATTCGCGGCAAAGGTGAGAGAATAACGATACAAACGTCCGTGCTTAACATGGGGAGTGATTTTCAATAACTCGCGAGCTTTATCGTGGTCTCCGAAGGAATGGCGCCGCCGAAGTTGCTCCTCCGTCGCCATGCTTCATAGAATGAGTAAAGGATTATTGAATGGGAATAGCTGCACTTACATTGTGCCCTCGTCCAAGCATTCCTGGCAGAGCCTCATACGAATCTCCCACATGATGTACGAATGGTGCTTTTTCCAGCAGTTCTAAGAGACCGAGTAGGCATATGAGATGCTATCCAGTGAATGAATACACGTACATAACAAAGACTGTCGAAAAGCAAGCTCGCATACTGCGGCTCGTTGAAACCCTCAATCACCGGAGGAAGACCCTCCACTCGTCGAAGGGCGCCCTGCCAGACAGCGATGCATGATTTGCTCATGAGAAAAGACCGTAGCGTCTTTGTTGTGCGACTGATCTGGAGGAGATCAAGAGGCTCGAAGTACGAGAAGATCTAGTGAACGATGAATTGAGAAATTAAAAAGATTAGAGGTTGAAGCCACGCACTTCAAATACGACGTCGAGAGGAGCTTCGGTAAGTAGATCTAATGCGTTCCGAATTGGACCTGAAGACTCAATCACAGTATAAACAACGTCGAGAGGAGCATCGGACTCTATGTTGACTCCCGCAATTTGGGTTGAACCAGAAGACTCGACCACCATGTTGGTCGAGGCGGGTTTCTCATCAGTCGACACAACGTCAAGAGGAGAATCGTCAAGTTCCTCTACATGCCCTCCCTCACTCCAAGTTGAACTAGAAGACGCGACCACGGCGCTAGTATGGGCGGGTTTCTGAGGAGACCCAACGTCGAGAGGAGCATCGACAAGCTCATCTGATTTTCCTCCCGCATTCCGAGATGAACCAGAAGCCTTGACCGCAGCACTGGTCTTGGCGCGTTTCCGAGGTTTCCTGGCAATAGACTCGTTTTCTTTTCCGGCATCGTCTTTGTCGGCTTCGGGAGACGCTGGTCGCGCGCGCTTCTTCGCAGGGGCCGCTTTGGCCTTGCGCTTGACAACAGCTTTCGGTTCGGACGACAAGGCCTTTGTATCCTGTTTTGTCTTCGCTGCAAGACGTCTGGAGCGACGAGGAGGGACGGCGGACATGTTGATAGTTTGCGATGGTGGTGGGTAAAGGTAGAGAGAGTCCCATTGTGCAATTAGAATAAATAATAGAAGCCGGATCACCTGATCGTAAGGCCGTCCCAATTTGAATTAGGCAAACAATGAGCGCCGCGTCGGGTGGCCTGCCTCAGTCAGTGCTGATGGCCTAATCATTAGTTCGCATGGATAAAATCAACAGTAGTGCACACTGGTAGACCGCCCCCGGGAAAGCTGTCATGTCATAACATGGAGGAGGAAATACATTGGTGGAATCCAGACACAAATTGGTACCAGATGAATTTTACTTGTAAGAGGTAATCCCTCCACTACGCAACGTAATGGGCTGAATCAGCGAGGGGAAATATGTGCACATCTCCTGCGTCGACTTTGTCGTAGGACCGAGTGAGGTCCTGGTATATCAGAAATGATGAGAGCTCGTGTCGTCGCTGTGGTGCGCGTAGAAGGAGACAAGAATAGATATAGGATGGAAATGTAGGGTGATGTCAGAGGAGGATAGTCGTCAGTAGACGATGAATATACGCGTAAGCTTGACCTAAATCTCGCACACTCTCACGAAGGACATAGAGAGTAAGAGCAGGGAAGAAGATGGATTTGTCCTGACAGGTAAGCTAAGATATAAGGCCGATCGCAGACATAGAGGAGAGTGGCTATGAGACAGAGAAGAGGAAGACTCCCCAGCTCGGGGTGGGAAACAGTGTCAAGATGATACGTAAAATAAGGTAATGTCCAAACACGTATAATAATCGTAAGTAAAAGTAAACTAAAATATAAGTACTTATCCGGGTATGAGAGAGTGCGACCGTGTACGCGTAGAACGACGCGTCTACCAGTAGCCTCTAGAATCCTTCTACAACTTCAAGGTCTCTGGCGCGCCTTTCACATGAGCAGTCGCCGGCTTCGCTCTTCTGCTGCGGGACCAAGGCGAATGCAATCCTATCATTCGCGACCAATGGCCGAACGAACGAGCCGAAGTCGATCTGAAGAAGGCATGAGCATCGCAGAACGAGAAGAGTGTATGGCACATACGTGTGCAGATGCGTATAACCAATTGTCTGGCGGTTATCATATCGAAGTAGAGAATACGGCCCACAACGGGGCGTGACAGGTCGCCGGTTCGGACATGCTCCCTGCGCCACGTAGTCAGCATGCAAGATTATAGCGCGAGGCAGGAAAACGAAAGGATCGCTCAGTAGGAACAATTGATTATAAAATAAATCATCAGGCATGACACGCCCTCTATATCTTCAAACTCATCTTCGCGAGAAATGGAGGAAAGGGTCGTACTCACCTATATAGGCTTTAGCAGGTGGAGCACACACATATTGAGGAGCTAGATATAAAGAAATGCGGCCTGCAGGAAATCTCGGTCAGTATCTCGTTGTGGGCGAGGCGAAAGAAGAAATAGAATCAGAGAGATATTGTTGGTAAGCAGGTTTGTCCACAAGAGGTTGATTATCTCTCGTTCGGAAGCAGAACTGATTGTGGTCATCATTGACACGATAGGAGAAATCCAGCGCACCAAATTGGCTGATGGAGAGACCTTCGGAAGTAACCACATGCGACGGAGGTGGGGCGAGGAGATGATAATCTTCGCGGCAGCTTTTCTGTACATGGCGCGAAGACGCGTCGTCGAGCGGAATGATGGTCGGTATTGTGTCGAACGTTTTCATCGAGAACGATTATGCCATCGTCGTAGCAGGGGGAGGACAGCCGTGCGGTCTGAAAACTGTCAGAAAAAAATATGACAGCAGCAGCTTTCCGCTCACCTCGAGCTGGTCATAGGTTCGTCGTTTTTTTTTCAAACACATTTCGCGTCACTTGGAACAGTCGGAGACAGTTGGCGCTGCAACATCACCAGCAGTTGTATATGGTCGAAAGAACGAGAATTACGGGACCGAGTGGCTCTCATACGTGACGGCGCCAACGATGAGCAGGATGAGCAGGATGAACATTGAATGAACATGAAGCAAACATGATGGAGAAAGAAGAAAAAACCAGGCATTGACTGCCGACGCTCTGCCGAAGGGTTTCTCACGGCCTACGTAATAGTAATTTCCTCTTCCTAGCTCTTCCTCCATTTCACCTTTTCGCGCACTCTCGTGAAAGACAAGACCTGTTAAGCCCAGATCGAGGTGTATCGAGGGTCAAGATGTATCCCCGTGACATATGGGCCTTGTCTGAACGTCACTACGCCAAATTCATCGGAAGGCTACTCAAAGGCTACTACTTACTGCCACTGGTTGCAACACACCAACCGTTTCTTGACAATCGCAGAGCTCGACGGCTCACCACTTACATGCATATTCTACTCGTCCTGGTCCTCGGAAGCTACGAGCTCAAGTGCGCGCCAACATCGAAATTGGAAGAACGAACCTTCGAAGGTCTTGCTTCTGGACTCTTCATCGCTAACTTCTTCACTTATCTGCGTCCCGGATGGCAACAGCGCGTACGCGACGTGCCTCTTACTAAGGACCTGAATTTAACGTAAGTATGGATACTTCATGTAGTAGCTCCCTACTAAAAGACGCTCCAGTTTCCAAAGCTGCATAACTTGGCGAGACCTATCGAGTTCTTATCACCGAGATCGTTCGCCTGGACTGGGGAGTAAGAGGATGGGCACTTACGTCAATTGTAGGCAATGTGCGCCTGCCACCAGGCACTGTATGACCGTTGTGGCGTAATCAACGCCGCTGGCATGATTCTGAAGCATGATATCGCATCTCTTGCCTTCTTCCTCCCGCTCACTGACGAAGGCTTACCATCACCATGACCGCAACGACCATAGATCCAGGTGTGCAGTATCATCTCCGGCCTAGTACTGATGGCACGATCTTTTAGCTACACCTGCTTGGGCCGCCGACCTACAAGCTTCCGCCACGGCCCTAAGAGCGTCTATCGACGCTCTCGAAACCACTGTACTCTTGGCCATGAAGCGGCGCGCTGCCATTGCAAGCATCGTCCTCGCCTCCTCTCTAGTGCTTACAATACACAGATTGCAAACTACCACCGCGGGAGCGGTATTGGGGCTTATTACGAAGAGGTACCCTTCCTTGATGGTAGGCTACCCACGCAACCGGTGCGTCCATTTTTTCACCGTCTATTGATATTGGCACTGAACACGTCGGACGGTCGAATAGGCTCCATTTGGTCCGGGTCTTCCCCCAATCCCTTATTTCGCAGCGCTTTGGAATCCAGAGTTGAGCGGGCAAGATTTGACTACGTATCTGCATGGACATGGTATCACGGCTATCCCGGAGGAAGTTGAAGACCGTCGCATCCTTCTAGCGCGCGTCTTGGGTGTTCGATTTAAAGACCCATCGAGGGCGAGCGTTGAAAGTACAGAAAGTGGTGTATTCCGCACGTACTAACAGCTTACATATTTTGCGTGCACAACCCCGCGAGACTTGAGAGGCATTCGAAAATTTGACTAGATTGCAAAGGAATGGTAAGATCGTGAAGTCATATATTGAAAACAGAGCTTCAATAGGGAACTGTCTCGTTTACGACCTCGTACAATCCCGCGACGCATCCACAAGTTTTGACCTCTCAATTGCCTCACCGGTGTGTTTCCTTCGATGTTTCCTCATAACGTGGTCGCAATTTCCGCCAGACTTTATAACAGACCGAGGGTCAAAGTTCAAGTTGGCAGGCGAATTCTCATGTCTATACACAGCCGGGGTTGTTCTCGTGCATTCTGTTCGACGAATTGTCAACACGTTATATTTGACATAGTCTCAGCATAATGCATCTGTATCTTACAGCGGTCGCGTCTTTGTCTTCAGGTATCATCTGCCTCGACCTCGACCGTTACCGACAAGTTATTCAAGTTCGTATATTTCAGACCTCGTCGATAATGGTCCACCATCGTAGGAGCGCCATCTATCCCATGCCTGCGGGGAAGTTAGCACGAACACGTCTTAAAGGAACGGATTCACGCAGAACGAAGATGCTCAACACGAGCAGTCGGGGAGGACTCCTCCATATTACAATGGACGCAAACAAACGTCCAATGATACGCCTTATGAGCTGGCGGCCACGACAGTTCGTTCTCAAACATGGATTGTTCTTTACTGCGTCCCAAAGCGATGAGCCAATCGTCGTCAACACGGGCCACTCCAGCGATGTGGTGATGATTCTGCGAAAACTTTAGATATATGACGACCAGAAAGAGATAGAAACATTCACCATGGCTGTACGCCAACGCATCAGATGAATTGATTTCATTCCATCCCTAAGTTTCTGTCCTGAATCACATTCCTCGCACCGGAAGAAAACATTGGCGGCGTCCATATCCTCAGCAGTGGCAGTATTTGGATCCAGTCCACAGTCCCGGACAAAGCCCACACATCTATTGTAGATAGTCTTATTCAAGACTCTAATTGCCTTGTCGCTCCAAACCCCGACATCGGTGTCGCCGACGGAAGCGGTAGAAAGGAAGCAGGCGTGGGTGGCGAAATGTGGGTAATGAAGAACGGTCGGCGGGGAGCGTTTATTGCAGTCGACGCAAGTAAAGGCGTTGACGACCAAGGAAAGATCATTGTTGCGTCCTTTCTTCCTGTGGAGCATCGCTTTCAAACGAGCCCTTTGTTCCTGTCTCCACTTCTCGCATACGTCGGGGACAGCCTCGAGCGCTTCCTTGAGCTTGTTGGTGGCATTTTCTTTGGGTGGCGTGTTCGTGATAATATCCAAGAAAGGTTGGTAGGTGCAAAGGCAGAGGCAGGTGGATTGTGGGGCGTTTCCGGTTTTTCCTCCAAGATATGGACTACAAGCTCCTCTAGAGTGCGTGTTCGCTCCTTGATAGCACTTTGAAGGATTTTCTTGAGCCGGTCAGCGCGAATGTTGGATATGAGGTCTGTGAGAGTTGGACGAATCAAATCCCAAGCTACAATGATTTATCTCGGTGTCAAGCAAACCGAATACGAAGGGACCTACTGCGATCGTTCAGCACTTCAGGCAGATTGACGAGCGGGTGAACTCGCAGGATGTCACGAGTGGACAGACCCAGTTCCACTTCCCAACCGTCTGCCTCCAATCGAGCAATGATGCTGTAGGCCATGTCAACTTACACCGGACGAGGAAGATACAAACGGTACCTTGCTAGTCTGACCTCAGCCCTAGAGTCGAACCAGTTCTTGTGCTGCTTGCAGGACTTCATAAAGGCTTGAGCGTATGTCCAGCCGTATGGGTATTGAATAAGACTCACCTCAATAAGGGCATTATGCTCCTTCTGCTTCTCTAAGAGCCAGGTCGCATACTCTGACGATCCACGCCGCAGCGGTGCACTCTCCTCCACTACCCTCTCCCAACCCAGCTTATAATACCAGGTACTAGTAGGCCTAATGACTGGCCACATAACATAAGCCGGTGCGGGAAATTTGAGAGGATGAAGATACATACATTGAAAATTCCCGCAAGAGGGAGTAATTGCAAGTAGCTCGCGGGCTTTTTTGATGTCAAACACTTGATGCTGCCGAAGTCGTTCCTCAGTTGCCATGCTTCGAGTAATGAGTAATTTTCGTACAGAAGTAGCGGTACATACATGGTCCCCTTATCGAGGCATTCCGTACAGAGCCTCATGCGCACTTCCCAGAGGATATACGTTGTGGGCGCTTCTGAGCAACAGTTCTAAGAGACCAGTAAGAACATGGACGTTCATTCGAGGGATACATACGTGACAATGATTGTCAAACATCAGGTTCACGTACTGCGGCTCACTCAAGCCCTCAATCACGGGCGGAAGACCTTCTATTCCCTCAAGGGCGCTTTGCCAGACACTTATATATGACTTGTCCATGAGCAGGGAGCGTAGCGTTTTCGTCGTGCGACTCATCCGCAGGAGGTCAAGAGGCTCCAAATTCGAAAAGACCTTGAATAAAACTGGATTCAGAAACAATGACTCTCCACCCGTTATGACACGTACCTCAAATAGAACGTCGAGAGGAGCCTCGGTAAACAGGCTTAATTTTCCTTGTCCTTTCCGAGCTTGACCAGAAGTCTCAACCGAAGTGCCAGTCTTGACGTGTGTTCGCGGCTTTTTACGTGACGACTCTCCCTTCTTATCCGTGTTGTCTGCGCTTGGGGATGCTGGTGTGCCACGCTTCTTCACTGGGGCTGCTTTTACCTTGGGCTTCGCGACAGCTTTCGGTTCAGAGGAGGAGAGCATGATATCCTTCTTCATCTGGGACACAGCAATACGGGTAGAGCGACGAGGAGGTAGAGACGACATGTTGTGGTGGTGGTGGCGGTGAAACGTAAAGTGCCTCCTATGTCTTCGACAAATAGAGACCGCTGAGTCACCTGATCGCAACATCACATTGTCTGAAGCCACGAGCACAGACTGCAAATGTGTTTGCGGCGTATCTTTACCCGTCACTCGCATTGTTAGTGGGAATGACATGAGAATGGCGACGCAGAACCAGCGGGAGTCAGTCGACACCTCGCTAATGGACTGGGTATCGAAAACCCGTTAATGCATACGAGAAGGAAGAATGAGAGCAGGCCACCGCCAGTTGATCCAGCGGACGTCCAGATGAAAAAGCATCTCGCGCGAGATGCCCGAATCTAGCAAGAACATTCGAGATCCAACTGATACCATGACCTTGCGGAGGAAGAACCGATTGCAAGACTAGTTTTGCAACGGACTGCACATTCATCCAACATATACTCACGAACATCATACATTGACCAAATATTGACAAGGACAACGTAAACGACGAGAGCAACAGTCACCACTATTCTTGACAGGGAGTGACCAAGCGATGGACATAGATGGCCTGGGATAATTGATTTTCTGGGAACCCATCCGAGTAAGGACGTTCTGCAATGCAGCGTCATCCACATTCCGACGAGTCTTAGGCAGGGATTCCCTCTACTGAATATGTTGGATGGCAGTCTATTGGAGGCTAGTGAAGACGTACCGCCCGAATACTTCAGCGTCCACACAAGTGCACGCAGCCTGCGAGAGCGGTGCACAGGGAGGGTCCATCAGGGAGCACCAAACACTGAACGGTGAATATCAAAAAGGAAGGAAAATTGAGACAACGATAACACGTACGAGGAGCTTTTCGGCTACAACATCAGCGCCTCCTGCGAGACAACCGCCTGACGAAGATCGCCCCGCGTCGGCTGTCAAAAACGTAAGCAGGCGAAACTGAAGGAAAGAGGTAGAAACTGACGGCACTCCGGAGAGACGACAACTACTAGTGACCTAATGGTGGTCGAATCTAAAGAGTAAAATTGGCTCAGGCGGCTTTATATTTCCGGGTCTGTTTGGCTAACGCTACAGAAGTAAATAAATCGAAGTTGCATGAGGAATCTCCAGGGAATCTCAGACAGATATTCCCCGCCCCCTCGGATTATCCACCACCACCGCCACCTTCAGCACCGTCTTCAACCAATCCGGGCGCAATATCTCCGGACCAATGTATGGCAGAATCTGAGTCTCTTCTGGTGTGATCACCTGACCGCAACCCTCCATGTGACGGCGGCGATTCAAACATTGGTCTATTACCACCATCACTACAACCATTACCATAGCTCCTGAAACCTGCTTTGCCACTATGCCTCCTCGTCGCTCGAGTAGGGTTGCTGCTTCTTCTTCGACGGCTGCTCCCAAGGTTTCGCGGTCCAAGACAAAAACAACTTCCAAGAAGAACGCGAGAGCTGACACAGCTAAGAAGCGCGCCAGAATAGCTCCTCCTAAACCAGAAGAATCCGATGGTACCGAACGGAAAGTCCCAACTGGTAGGAAAGCCCGTAAGCGTGTCAAGACTAGCGCTGTCGTTGCCACTCAAGCCGCTCCGCCGAATCAATGCGGAATATTGAAGCAACTCACGGAGACTCCCTTGGACGTGCTACTTGAAGTAAGTCACTTCTACTTCAGATACCCAGCATCCTAACTTCGACAGGTTTTTTCTTACTTGGAGCCACTCGACCTGTTGCGAATGAGCCGGACAACAAAGGCTCTGCGCTCGCTACTCATGGGGAAGTCATCGAGCGGAGTCTGGGGAGAGCTCGATTAAGAATGGAAGGACTGCCCCCTATGCTAGAGGACTTGAGTGAGCCCGAGTACGCCAACCTTCTGTTCGATAGCCACTGTCATGTATGTGTCTTCCTTTGTTATGCGTTTCGCGACTTTACCCGCTTCATAGAATTGCTTGAAAGGGGCGACTAAGTACGTGCAGTGGCAGATACGCATGAGGCTGTGCAAAGAATGTTTGGAATCGGGAATTATGTGAGTGCTCCTTCGACGATGTGCTGGGTCAATACTGAACGTAATGAAGAATGGCCTCGGAGACAGTCCTTCGGAAGGATTATGAGGATTCGCCAGTCCCTCCCGAGATCCTGAAAATCACTCCCCGTTTCTCTCACTCCAGCAGTACGTAGCTTCGTTTACTCCGACGACGAGACATAAATTGAACTAACATGATGTTAGGTAGCGCTTTTCTTCGGTTCTATGATCGTGACTCGTATGATAGCTTGGTCGAAGAATCTGAGAGTCTCGGGCATGGAACCCCAGAATTCACTGCTTGGTTCGCGAAGAAAACAAAGGAGTATCAGGCTCTCGCCCGGGTTAATAGTCGTTTCTTGATCACATCGCGAATATTTATCAAATTTCTTGCAGGACTGTCAGAAGTACGAACAGTGGATGGATTCGCGCACGGCAGCGCGCGCTATGGAACTTGCAGGCCTTCGCGGTAAACGACTATCGAGGTACCACTTGTTTTTGTCACGTCTTGATCTGAGCTGACCTCGTTGCAGTGTCATTACGCACCTAGAGGCGGACGGGTGGCAGGATGAATTAAAATATAGCTCTGCTGTAGATGCGCTGAAGGACCATCCACACGTAAATCAACCTAAGGAGTTGACTGAATCTATAGGGTGTGAATTGCGCAAGCGCAATTCAGTCCAGAGTAAGATATAAAAAATATCAGATTTAAATTTTTCCATAAATAGTGACACTGTGTTTAGCTTTCCTCAATGTTGATAAGTCTCTGTTTTCTGCCAGTGTCAAAGTTCCATGCCCATTGAAGTTGACTGTCCGTGAACACAAGTTCGTCACCGTCGGGAAGGATGTCTATGAGAACATTACCACAGATTAGAGGAGATACAAGCGCGCATACTTACCTAATTTTTTAAGAACCCAATTCACTAATTGAAATTTTTTTGCATGAACAACGAGGACCTGGGGGAGCGATACAAACTTGTTTTGTCTATTATATGCCGCATGTCAGCCAGAGAACGATGAAGAAGAAGGTTTAAACCCCTCCACCTTAGTGCGTGCACCGACTTTGTGCACGACGGACAAGAGTACTCCAACGCCTCCACACCAAGCAGTATTCCTAGGCAGTCCCAAAGCGGCACCTCCTCATAGCGCGTTTTGCCCTCCGCATCTTTCCCCGTCTCTTTCACCGGTAAAGGCACACTAACAACATCCATGCTATCCACGCTATATCGCACCTTTTTGCACTCGCCACACTGCAGCCTCTGCTCCATACTGTACGAGAAAACAGCGGTGGCATCTGCGAAAGAATTAGTATTGGGCACGCTCAAGACAGAATGCATACCAGGGTCGGCTCGTTCCTTGTGCTTGTGCGCGTCCCGCCTCAAGACAGTGAGGAGATGGGTCAAAAACTCTTCTGAATCCTGCTGCCTCATTGTCGAAAATTCCTCGTGTCCCTTGCCGATCAAGGCCTTGAAGCCAGTAGGTTTGATCCCAGCCTGGAACACCGGAGCGTCGTCGTTCTCTGGCTTCTCAGTGGCGTAGTTGGCAGGATGAGAGTAACGCCCGCTCAACAGTCCGTCGGCAACTTTGTGCATCTGACACCCGACGCAATCTGCGGGAAGTTGCTCGTCGCACGCCATGCCATAGTTCTTGGTGACGACGTAGTATCGCTCCTGGAAAGCCGGCAGAGAGAAGCGAGTTTGAAGGACGGAGGCCATGTAAACTAACAGCTGGAAGAAAAAGGTGAGTACGGAAGGCAAGTATGAGGCAGCACTAACCTGTTTCCCAGACCTGTGAGGCCAGGTCCAAAGACAGGCTGAGTTTCCCTCGTGTGATGGTGCCGAGTTTGACGCTGACTGGGTGACCACTGGCTTGAAAGTGGGCTAGACTTGAGTGCTTGAGAATTGCGGCGGCGGGGGGCATTCCTGAGGATGTCGAGGTTGCGCTTGAGGGGAGTGCTGTGTTGTCGGGCATTCTCATTCTTATGGGTGCGCGCCTGAAGAGGTTGTTGTGTCGACGACTCGTCTTGTTTTATAAACTACACGCGCTGATTAGCACGATCAGTGAGGCGAGAAGGGCGACTCACCATGATATACCTTAAGGAAGCGTCAGTAGTAGCGCAGACTAAGGTAAGTACACTACATATAAGAACTAGAAAATATCAACATCGAGTCAAGCATGCGGAATGCATGTATACACCTTGACCAGGACAATCTCCTGTCAGAAAGATTTAGACAAAGTCTGATTTGAGTCGGTCATGGTATACACACCTGTTCCAAAAGGTGAGCTCGAGACAGTCCTGGCTCCACGTAGGCCGTGCAAAGCGTGTCAGCCTTCAATAAACCACATCCCGCCCAAAGAAGTCCGAAGTGCCCACCGACGCGAAGTCAAATGGAAAAAGGACGCGTCACGAAAACAACATCCAACGCTGCGTCAGCAAATCCATCAACGTATCTGGGACACTATTTAGCGGTAGGAGAAGGAGGGACATGGAGCATACCGTCCAAGCTCAAAGCGAGTTCCCAATGGCCTGCTCGACGTCTGGTAAAAGTATGGAGAATTCGTAGGGTTATAACCAGCTCGAAAGACGACGCACCACTGCACGCGTACGCCGAGGCGCCGTCACCTCTGAGCATGTCTGGACCACGCGTCTCGAATACTCCTCCACACACTACTCCGTCACACGTCGCGTCCCGTCGGCTCATCTCTGGGGTGGTGATCTTGGGTTGGTCTTCCTCTCGGGTGCTCTTCTGGGATGTTGTGATCCGAGACACGTAGGTTACCAACGGCAGCTGGCCTGTGACGACTGGAATGCGAGCGACTGGACTACAAACAAATTAAAACAATCGACTCGCGTACGGGCAACCAGAAGTCGTCGGCGACAGTGAGCTCCATGGTACTGGCTATCATCTTGTACCAGACGTTTCCAAGGCGGCTGTAACAACGAGTATGGGCTTGAGTTAACGTCCGCCATAGCCGGCCTTGTTGTCATCGACGGCTTGGAAACAACGGTAGATGTTCATGGGGTCGACCTGCGAAATATGAAACGGCTTTAGACAGTAGAGATGTGTAAGAAGATTTTGTTAGCTGGTGGTGAGTCGATGGTAGACGCCGTGCTGGGTTAGGGTCATGACGCGAGCAGGCCGGCGCATTTGGAACGGAAAGACATTTTGATAAGATAAGAGATAGCGGAAAGATAAGATAAAAGATCCTCATTTCGGCGCGAGAAAAGTCAGGTAAAGGCCAGAGTTCTATAAATAGACACTCGCTTCGCTCGTGCCTATTTATATCTTACTCTGGAACGAGGCACGCCTTTTCCTATTTTGATTGGAGGACGCTAATCGTTATGGTGTAGCTTGGGAAGCCATCAAGCCACTCTCACAGAACTAATGGGAAACCTCCGGGCTGAACATCTGCAGATAAGGATAGAGACTGTTGCGCGCGAACGAGTGTCTCTTCTGGAGCGGCTTGGCGACGCCCTTCTTACCAAACTTCCGGAAACACCACCGAATCCTCCTGCTGGCACCATCTGCTCGTATCAGCCTTTCTTCGGCATCATCAAGAATGGGCCACCCCTCACAGATGTCACTGCTGACTTCACAAAGGGTCTTGAGAGTCTGCCGGACATCTGCCTTATTTGGCGAGAGAAACAAGAAACATATCTCAAAGAGCTCCTTTGCAGAGCTGGTTGCAGTGAAGATCTTTCTTTGGCTATCAATGCTTTCACTTGCACCGACTGTTCAGAGAAGCCGCGTTTCGGCTTCAACTCGCGTCAGGATGTTGTGCCGGTGCTGCATTACCCGTACTTCGCCTTGCATCAGTGTTTCTATTCTCACTGCAAGATCGGCAACGCAAGCGTCACGCCGTGGACAAACAAACGGATTAAAGTAGCCGGTAAAGCTCACCATGCCATTTGCAAGAAAATTATAGAGATGTGTGGCCTCGATGCAGGAACTGCGACTGTTCAGGATATGGACGCCGCAGACGCCTTTTTGACTTGCGAGAAATGCGTCCAGTACACAGGTGGCGAAAACCGCCGAAAGTTGCATAAGGTGATGCGTTGGCGCAGTGCTATGGTTAGTTTCTTCGACTTTAGTATCACAATGGATTACTGATTGTTTGTAGAATCATGGTCACAACACTGCGTGGGCTCGTGCCACCGACGCCGACCTCATTTCTTCTGCGCGCGCGGTGGAGAAATCCTCACTGAAATCGGCTCTAGCGGGTCCGTCATCATTTGTCTGCGTCCATTGTAACGTGGCACAGTCCTCTGCAAGTGCGCGGTCTGAACATCTAAGTTCCGAGTCAGTCCTTGCTTCATGAACGATTCATGCTGGATACTAATTTATAACTAGGCATGGTATAACAGGCGACGCTGTCGACCATTACCGACGGAGTTTGAAGGATAGGAAGCTGAACAGCCAGGTATTTCTGGTCGCAGAAGCTGTTGTTTCTGGCGGCTCTTGAACCGGAAGGAATGCAGCGCAAACTAGCACTGATGTAGCGTTTACTAAAATATCAATCTGAGGATCAACCATTCGAAAGCGGGGTGAGAATTCTTGCGACGCAGAGCGCCGGTTAACGACGAGTCAAGTGGCTTGAAGAGACGTGACGGAAGCTAGGGTTGCGACCCAATGAAGACTTCAGATTGTACATCTGCGTAGGGTCCTCCATCCTTAGGGTCGGAGAAACTTATGTCGACCATGACGCCGTAAGTGATCACTGCTTGATATTGTACATTGATATTCGATACACCGTTAGTATTCATACAGGGAGAATGAAAGAGTCATCAATCACTACTACCCTAGAACCCGACATGTTTCGTGAACGTATAACCATACTTGAGGCTACGCCTGAAATGGTTCGCGGGGTCCGTGCCGCGAGGGATATTATGCCTAGATCCAGATCAGCCTCAGGTACAAGTCTCAGACTGGATAGCACTAACCAGAAATAAGATGCCACTCGCGAGCATCTCGCGATGACAAGTCCGTCATATCACAATGTACACAGACGAAAGACTCTGTGCGAAACTCTGAATTGAGCTCGGCAGCCAGGTCAAACGCATTGAGGATCTGAGCTCTGGAGATCAGATGAGCATCGCTAACACGCTTCACTCGAGTAGCTGGATGTTCTTTGACGTAGCCCTACGAATGATAAGCAAAACGTATAAGCAAAAGAGAAAACACGGACCATGGCTCCACGCCAGTCCATCACGCGCACACGACTGCACGCACCCTCTGCCTCGATGAAGAAAGCCTGAACAGCATCCATGTCCTCCGCAGTAGCGACCGCCGGATCGAGTCCGCACATTCGTATAATATCCTCGAAATCCTCACGCAGGCGTCCAGTCACCGTCGTGATAGATTGCGGATCCCAAACGTTGACCGAGGTATTGAGCCCGGTATTGGCTTTATCGCCCATCTTTACATTGCCGACGAAGCATGGGTGAGATGCAAGGTGCGGATAATGGAGGAGGGGCGGACATAACGCTAAACAACTGCTACTCTTGCAAGTAAACGTGTTCATCGCCAGTGCCAAATTGTCGCTATGGTCATTCTTCAGGAGGATCTTCTTCAGGTCGGCGTCGCGCTGGCGTCTCCAAAGGGCACAGGTATCTGGAAGACTCTCAAGAGCTTCGGAAAAGTCGGCTGTGGTGATGTCTAGCTCGAACGGCGTGTTCTTGATGAGGCTGAAGAACGGCTCGAGGCGGGGGATCATCGATGCGGAAGGGCTGGCTTCACGCTCAGACATCTTGGCAAGGAGAGGTTTGCAAAGTTCCTGCAGCGAAGCCACTCGTCTGCTAATCGCAGTATTGATTTTGCGAGTCAGAATCGCAGTTCGAGCATCGGACACGACCTTTGTGAGAGTAGGGCAGATGTTAGTCCAGACTTTGATATCCACGGTCAGTCTCATTGACAACTACGAACACCTAAATGACGTACTGCGCTCTGTTAAGGCCTTGGATTGCCTGACGAGTTTGTGCTTCTCAAGCGTCATGAGCGTGTCGAAGTCTCTGAGCTCATCGCTCCATCCATCGGCCTCTAGGCGATGAATGATACTGGACAAATAAGTCACAAAGCATGAAGGAAATTGCGTAGCTCACCTTGTCATTCTTTCACGTCGAAGAGAACGAAGCTCCGAGTTACGGCCGTATTTCTTCAACGACGACCATCGCTGATATGCACGACATCCCTACATTTGCCATCAGCATCAAGACAGTAGCAGTATGGGAGAATTACCTGTACAAGCGCAGAATACTCGCCACCCTTGTTGGAAATCCAAACTTGGAACGACTGGTCGTTCATTGAAGAACATTCTTCAGCAAGTCGTCGATAGGCGGGTAGGTGAAAATATATTAGGGTTAAGCGCTGGCCTGTTAGTATGTACTTAGGCGTCACCAACATCAGGTCCCTGTATCGGCTCGACAAATCCACCAGGTAATCCTCATCAGCAGTCATTCTAGGGCACGATGAGTCCAGGCTAATTTAGAAAGTTACCAAATGTACATCGAGCCATCTTGCAAACAGTGTTTACAAAGTCGAAGCCGCGCCTCCCATTGAACGGTGTTGATTGTATGTTTGCCGCATTCCTGAACAAGCCATGTAAGAAAGTAGTTGTATGCATGCAGACAGCAGGGGAGACGTACATGGCAAGAACTGTCGAACAGTAGATTGGCGTACTGCGGCTCGGTCAGATCATCGAGAAAGGGAGGCAAATTCTTCATCGCGAGTCTAGCCCTCTCCCAAACGAATGCTGAAGACTTGCTCATGAGCAGCGCGCGAAGGTCCTTTATTGTGCGACCGAGTCGTAAGAGATCGAGTGGCTCCAAGTATGAAAATATCTAGAACAAATTAAGAAGATAGACTAGGCAGATGCAGAACGCGCACCTCGAATAAGACGTCAAGCGGCGTGTCCGTTATCTTCTGTAAAATGCCTCGCTTTCCTTTCACGTAGCGCTTCCGTGCAGGCGCAGTGGTGTCACGCTGTCCTCCTTGCTTCGTAGGAGGGGTAACATCCTTCTCTGCATCGCTGTCGTCAACATCCTCCTCCTCTGTGTCTTCATCCTCCGAGTCATCGGGCAATGTCAATGCTGTGAGGGCCAACTTCCGACGCTTGTTCGCTGGTTGTGCGATAATGGCTTTGTTTTTGCCTGACGCAGAGCGTGCAGTGGACGACTTGGCCTTCGTCGAGCCAGAAATTCGCTGCGACCGACGAGGAGGCATTGTGCTGTGATGATGGTGGAACAAAGGAAAGCACGTTGTTGTCAGGTGATCGTACTCTCTAAACTAGTGACACAAGCGACGACGCACCTACACTCGCATTGCAGTGAGCGGATCTCTCCTGGTGATAATGGTAACTTTTGATCAAAGAATATTAATGATTAGACAGTATATACATGACGCTCTGGTATCAGTTTTAAAAACGAGCGCCTCAGCGTTCATGGCATGCTTGAGACCCGTGATGACCGTCCTTCCAGGTCTGTCTGAAGCATTCGCGGGAGCATACCACAAAGTTTTTACATGCAGCACAGCGCTGATAGCGCTTGGCGTCACTAGCGGAGGCTGAACACTGGTAACAAATGGTAACGTCAGAACGGTAAGCGATACTGAAAGCGGACGTACGTTTTCGTTCATACAATTAATAACAAGACTTCCCGTAACAGGCATCACCGTCATTGTATCGCGTAGCGTGTCCAAGAAAGTATACCACCCAGCCGTCAACGGATGCACCGACGAAGAAGCGGGCGGCAGGCTGTTCCACAAGACTTGGTCATTTCTGACACCGTCGAGTACATCGTGCAGACGCACAGCGACTCGCTTGCTCCTCAGGCACCAATCCGCGATGTACTTCAGCAACAGCGGCATCGGCCCACAAGGAAGAAGACGGTTCGTTCCAAAACACGCGACGGCATGGACAATGATCTCAAGGAGTCCGCAATCCAAGGCGTTGATCGGCCAGGTGGTCGAGGCGTCGTCTTTGAGGAGGAGGTATAACTCCTGGGCAACCACGACTGCCTTCTCGTGTGTTGTGTATTTCTGGGTTTCCCATGACCGCGATGTTTGAGGATCGTCGATGACGAGGCGCTTCAGGATGTCGCATAGACACTCGATGACACCGGAGCGAAAGAAGTCGCGGCGTAATGAAGGCCTAATCTGTCCGATAAGTCCCAGACCACGCACATTGGTAAAAGTACTGGAGGGGAGAGGGAATGAGGGATCGTAAAGACAGCTCGCAGTCTCGAGCAGACGTCCGACTGCGCCGCAGAGTTGCGCCTTTGGTATACTGCTAGTGCCGTACTCGAGTGCTTGCCTGGTGGGTTGGTACTCGAAAAGAGTGTTGATGATGGCAACGGTTGTCGTGTCTGACACTGCAGCGACCTTGCCGGCTGCGAAGGTGGCCCAGGTGGTGATGATCAACTGCAGATTTTGTAGGAGCGTCGGTGATAAGGCAAATAATTTCAATCCCGCCTCGTTGGAGAGAAGGTTGGAAAGTGTCGACAGGATGATGCGAGAGGTGGCTGAACAAAAGGAACGATCGTCGTCACACGTGCATATGCACAAGGTGTTCAATATGAGAGCGTAGAAAAGAGCGGCGAATTGAGGAAATTGTCCAATGAATGTGGCGGTATATGTCGCCGAATCCGGGTTGTAGAAGCGACAAACGGCTTCAACGGCGAGGCAGACATTCGCAGCAGTCTGATACCGCTGGTCCTTGGGAATGGTCTCAAAGTCCAGAGACGCCAGGTCTTGGACGTGAGACTGCAACTGAGGAAGGATTTGACCACGAGTTCCAGTACTCGAGGTGAGGGATCGGCAGAGACGTCGAGCATTTGGGGATGCATCCTGAAGCTTGCAAAGCACGGATCCGTTGACCTGAGAACTGTCAGAAGAGAACACGAAGTATGGGCGGACGACTCACAAGAAACTGCATGATGGACAGGTGAATAAAATGAAGGAATGTCGAGAGGGTGTTTGGTGCTGTCCCACTGGCGCCGTGTAGAGATTATATACTGCCAGTAACGTGGTTGGCAGCGTCGACAATGGCTTCCTCAATTGGATGCCGCACTGTAGTGTGGCCCATGGTGTGCCATTGTTCGACAACTTTGGTAACTGCATCACGTCCTAGTCTCCGGTACACAGACGGTCCATTACACGACAACGAGGGGGGGAGGTGTTGTGAGTGTATGGAGTCTGTAATTTTGATCGGGGTCGGTACAGCGGACCTCGCCATTACATAAGTTGGCCCAATTAAGATTGCCGTGCCGCCGGCACTTTGCATGTCCTGAGCACACCTCTCTGCTTGAATCCATCATCGGCAACGACGCTGACGAGGATGCATACACCAGGACCAAACTAGCACAATGACGACCATCACAGCAAGCACGAGCACGACGTCAAGGACAGCAAGCACGACGTCGGGACACCAACGAGCACGATACAGCAAGCATGACGACGCAGCCGACAAGCACGACGACGTGGACACCAGGCACGACGACTAGGACATCAAGCACGACGGATGGGACGCCAACGACGCCCAAGTCCAACTTGTCTTTCTCCCACTTCCTCCGCGCACTCAGCTGAATAGGGCCCGTTCTACGGCTACGACCAGGGACTGTTAACCGCTGCCGGATTCGAAGGCTAATGACGGTGATACGACTGATGGACCAGGAGACGGTCAACACGGAGACGAAATGGTTTTGGGGTAATCCAGATGCGGTGCGTGTTATGTTCAGCTCCAATTCAGCTCTGTAGCGTGCTCTTACGGTTGTTACCAGGATACTGGTCCACTTGTTCTTGAAGTATTTTCAGACCACGTTGAACACGCCTTGTCTTGCGGTGACCCTATCTGCGCGCTCACGCTTGGTGCCATCTTGGTGAGGACCGCGACAGGTGTCGTCAGACAACTTGCTAATGCTAATCAACGCGGCTTGATTATGCGGCATACTGGAACGTGCGAGTGCGAACGGACTGCTAGCAGGAACAGCGTGGACAGTTTCAAGGTCGGTTCATGGGGCGCTGAAGCAGTCAAGCACTGCCTCAAGCAAAGGCATTGTCTGACGAAGACTGAGCCGACATTTTTCTGCGGCGGGCCCGCCAGTAGTAGTCGCGTCCCTCTGATAATCCGTGTCCTACAGTATTTATTATTTTTTATCAATATCATTCTATTTTGCGATTACAAGGCTAAGCAACGTGTATTCATGGGATAACGAGCATATGGAAAGTGTACAGGACGTAGAGTCGCTGGTGCAAGGTACTATTAGAGCAAGCGGCACGGCCGGCAATTCTCAATTTGGCCAACTTACATAATCTCGAGGAGCGCTGTACATACCCCGATCAAGCCAACAGACTAATCACGTCCACATTTCGCGTTTATCGGCGGTGGGGCATAGCAGCTTGTGCCATCCTACAACATAAGTCCCCCAGAGTCGGAAACGTACGCTTCTCGCCGCTGCTAGGTTAGGGGAACCAGCGCTGACGCCCATAATATTGCCAGATTGTGACATTCGTGTTACTTCGTATTCAAGGGAAGTAGCTCAAGGCAGTCCACAAGTAGAACAACGTCAAGGATGCACGAAGACGTAGCGCCAGGACAGCACGGCATATATGACCAGTCAAAAGGGAAGAGGCGGAGGCGGTTGATCGGGCCGTAGAGGAAATGTTAAGCTCTCTTGTAATTGTCGCAAATTTCATCAGCGTGCGCAGAGGGAGATGACTGGACAAAGTATGGCAGGCTAAACAGACAAGCTGACAGTGACAGGCCATTAGCAAGATGCAGCGTGGGAAGAGACACCCGAAATAGAATAGGCGGCCGGCGGGTCTTTCCTCCTGCGTCCATGACACCCTCCTCATCGTGCTCGACGTCGTTGGCCCCACTGCGGGACACACCCATGAATACCGCTGTTTTCTTCTTCTGCAGCTGCGTCTAGGTTACGCGTGATAGCCTCGACACGTCTTTCCGGCGGTTCAGATTTTTGGAGTATTAGTAACGGAGCAAGAGCAAACGCCTTGTGATGAGGAATCTTTGGATGCTATGACTCGTCTCATACGCTTGTGCACCGAGCATAAATTACGCTTTAGTGCTGGGATTGATGATCCGAAGGAGAGCTTACAGGACGAGTACGTTTCTGGTTATCTTCTTACAATGCATCCTGCTCATTTTACTTTTCCCAGAATTACGCGCGTTATTACAACCTTGGCGCAGAACAAAGTTAGACTTGAAAAGGTCAGATTAAGCCTCCTTCTCCCACGCGATAATTTTGACTAACAGTCAGCACAGCATGAACTCACTGTGAAGAAGCGGTTCTGCACTATTGGCCTGCATGGACCGTGGGGTCAATCATCGACAGTATTCGTCTTCAGGCGTATCACCTTCACTTTTCTAAAGGAGTATCCTCATCGTGTAGACCGCGCGACTGACATCGATGATCCTCCTACCGATGCACCGGACACTTGATGGAAATTCGGCGTAGCATTCACTCAACGACGCGTCTCTCGCCCAGGACAAGGACCGACGCCATCGCATACCCTCCGTCATATGCAGCGATTCCTGTGTTTGACCGTGGACGCTCAAACGCGTGAAATGTTCGCATTCTTACTTATGTCGACTCAGCTATGGATGTTGTTTGCATCGTCTAATGAGGGAGGCTCGCGCACATACTTTCCTTCCTGCGCCAGACGGTCGTCTGAAGAGCTATCTCTTGCAGGATTAACTGGGTGAGCCAAGTTCCTTCCCCCGCTTGTGATGACCACATTCAGTTCTGCTTCCGAAAGAGGGCGAATGAACCTCTTGTGGACAAAACCTGCTTACCGAAAATATCTTTCTGACCGTTTTCTTTTGCCATACCGACGACGATGATACTGAATCCCAATAGGTCGCGTATTTGCATCGAGCCCTCGCTGGCCAATCTGAAGATCGTCGCAGTGTTCAGAGCTGTGTATGCTCAAGGTCATCTCGGTTAGATTCGCTGCTTATAGAAAGTTTTTACAAAGCCTTCCTTCCTTGAGCAGATAAGAAAATATTTATTTATTTCAGACATGATACACGCCGACTACTGGACTTTCAAAACCTCTGATTCTGTATCAGGCGGCTTCGCCGTTAGAAATTCACGGTCCTTCGAATCAACCCGGGTCACCACGAGCGGAAACTTATTGTAAGGTAGTGCCCGTCGCCCACTAAGAATATGGGCGATTTGTCTGCAGCGCTGAGGTATGTACCTGTAATAGAGCGGTAGTCGGAGATGATAACTGCTCGGGAGCGGAGTGCACAGAAGGTATAACTGCTCGAGGGCTTCGCCCATAGTAGGACGTAACTCTGGATTCTTCTGTAACATCTGATCCCATAGAGGGCGCAGAAAACGCAGAGGAGGATAGCAGCTCTGCGGATACATCAATATGAGGTGCTGAACAACATGGTAAGTTGGGACTTACCAGCGCCAAGTCGTCCGGGTCCGTCAGAACGGATGCCAACGCGTAGACGTCAGCTGGGAAAGGGTTGAAGAAGCCACGGCGATTGTGGCGATTCTCAGGATAGTAGTGGATCGTGCCTGGCCGCGCTGGAATTGTCAAGGACGCGGGGATGGAGTCACTGTCAAACCGTTTCGACCTGTCGAAGTCGATAATGTGGTACCGAGGCCAGAAGTGTGTACGGGTGAGATGTTTGGCAATGTGAGTGTGGCTAGGGGTAGCCCACGCATGAACAGGATGATGGCCATGAGGGTATAGATCTCGTGCGTCCATCATGATGTTCAGTATGGAAATGTCTCTGCGCGAGATGAGCAACGGTAAACCTGTAGTAGAGTTCCATGGCCTACTTGTGAGCAACGTGATGCCGATGCATGTACTCGAGGCCCTATCAGGACATTAGAGACAGCTCAAGTACTAACTTGAAAGAGGACGCTATGTACCTCGAATGTCTGGCGGATTGCATCGATTGCTTCCCCAACGGTATCGAATTTCGGCTGATCAATAGGATATAGCCGAGGCATAACGATTATTTGCGACTCTTGGTCGAATGGAGATTGCAAGACATCCCAGACTGGCACGCAGTGGTTTTGTGGGTCGTCCTTTCGCTCTGGGGCAGAGAAAAAGATGGCTATTTCGAGCTCTTTGGGAGATCGCTGGCTGGAAAGCCATTTCAGCATAACGGGTTTTCCGTCGTGAGCTCTAGTCGCATCCATGATGAATGGGTTCTATGTTTCAATCGCTCAGCGGCGAGTCTACTTCGAAATGGGGAAAAGATGATACGCAACGGAATGGGGAACAGTGTCTGGATGGCGTCTCCTTTCCTTCTCCGACAGTTTGGGCCATTGATAGTCAGGTCGGAACTTGGAGCGCAGATTATAGCCAGACTGCTCGAGAAACGGCTGGTGCTGAACCCAGTAGCCATCTTCCATGATGAACGTAGCTTGGTGAAGTTTTGAAATGGCCGTTATGTCGTGTGGATACTGCCTAACATTCGCTACACCTCCGGTACGTCTCTTCTGTAACGAGAGTGAGACAAGAAATGAACAGCCTTGGAAGCGTAGACCGTGAGAAATGTCTATCAAAAGGAGGAAGGATTGACTGCCGGCGGCATCACCAGCTTTGCTTTCTTCCGTTATGACATCCAGCCTCCTTGTGCTGGTCATCGCTGACAGCGTCGCAGAGCAGCTCGACCTATCCTGAAAACTTCGTCGCTCGCTATACCTAGACCTGGTGGTCGCGTTGCAACACCCGAAAAAAGCTCTGCTTCCAAGCTTCCCTGAAGAAACGAATCAGTCGCGATTTCCCTGTCTGATCACCACCCAGTGGGTGGGTGTAGAGCACTCCGTATCCTCTTGCTTTATTGCTGATTGTTTACAGTCCTCCTGTAACCAATACTATGGCGGTCATTACCGGTGACGTTCAATGACAATATGGCGCACCTTCCATCAAGCCGCACGACTCTCTCCGACATGCTCACGAGGAGCTATCGCTATGGCCTTTGTCCCATGCAACGGCCCACGACCGTGCATTTAGACGTCTGCCCTGGCAATCGGTAAGGCCCATTCCGGAGACGCGCCTCAGATGCTCACTGGGTTCAGTTCTGCTTTAGAACGAGAGACAATTAACCCGTTGTGGACACGTACTACGGAGATTTCCTGCAGATTGCGTCTCTTTGTCTTAACCTTGTCAATACGCGCGCGCCCCATATGCTGTATTTCGTTGCGGTGAGTGTCGGTAAGTAAACATCTTCGCCTCCTCCCTCATCAAGACAGGCTTGCGGATAAGGGATGTCACATCTGAAGACCGTCAAATTGATTTTATAATCAGTTGTTTCTACTGACCGATTTTATCGTCTTGTTGCCTCGCACTATCATCTCGCATGCTGACTATGTGGCGCAGGTTCGAACCGGCCACCCTAGCTTAAAGGAGATCGTGTGATGTCCGCAGCGGAGACAATATCCAGTGGAACTGTACACTTCAACGTCCCGCACAACGCATTACGCCGCAAACCGGATGATCTATCGCTGTTGCCGTACCGATTGGTATGTGGATTCTACCGATTTATTTCATTCATGATTGACTGATAATACCCCTTCTAAGACCAGCTAACATTATCCGAATGCTGCATACAGCTCAAGAGGGCTTACGGTATCCACATGTCACGACGCAGCGCCCATTGTTTGCCCAAATGGGCTTTGAGATCAGGTGACCTAGTCTCTATCTGTTATTGCGCCGAAAACAATGGAGTCACTTTACTTTTATCCACGACCACTACAAGCAAACATGTCGTCTGAACCTCATCGTCGCTCCTCCCAGATGTCCGTGGCAAAGATGCACGATCATGCGAGGCTCTCAACGTCTACAGCAAAAGGTTTTGTCGAGTCCCAGACAACAGGAGCGGAGAAGCGTGTTAGTCCAGCGTCCCGGGACGCAGACGATGCGGATAAATCGTCTCCTAGGAAGCCCCGGAAGCGCACCAGGACTAGCGCTGCGGTTGAGTCTTCTAGTCACGTAGTGCCGGCTCAGGACCGAGGAGGAGAGTTGGAGGGCTTTATCGAGCTTCCGCTCGATGTTCAATTGGAGGTGCGTTGGATCAAACTCTGCTATGTCCTGTGTCTCATATATTTTGCACCAGATATGCTCGCACCTCGGGCTCCGTGACCTATTGAAGATGTGCCGCTTGACGAAAGAGCTGCGGGCGGTCCTCATGAGGAAATCGTCGATCTCTACCTGGCGGAACGCCCGTGAGGGAACGGCAGGTCTTCCTCCAATATTTGAGGGCTTGAGCGAGCCACAATACGCGGACTTGCTTTTCGACAACCGTTGTCACGTACGTATATTGATTGGATGAGATGGTTCATAGTATTCTTACTCGTCTTTCAGCATTGTTTGACGGCCACGTTCCATATTCAGTGGGCCATTCGGATGAGGCTCTGCAGAGACTGCTTGTTCAATTCCAGAATGTACGTGCAGCTACTTTCATGCCAACGATCCTTACTCATTACTTGAAGCATGTTCACGGAGAACGGACTTCGGGGTCAAAATCTTGGAGATCCCACCAAAGTCCGCGACTTACTTGCAGTGACTCCGCGTTACGATCTTCCTGACGGTGTGTATTTTCGCTCTCTCACATTCCGTGCGAATGCTGAACCTGTCCGGTCAGAAATGGGCGACCGTCCAATCTACCATCGGAGCACATTCGAGAGACTGGTCCAGGAGAGTGCGCCTCTCCGGCGCGGAACACCACAGTATGCGACCTGGCTTTCGCAGAAGCAAGAGAAGTACAATGTCCTGGTTCAGGTGAGTCTTTATCCATGGCCGCGATGAATGAATATCCTCATCTCCTTTCGCAGTCCTACAAGCCACACGAGCACTGGTGGAAGTACAAGAGGCCTCGACCCGCAGAGCTACTCATGTATAAGCATCTCAGATATGAAAGGTATTAGTCGTTCCTCCTTGCACGTCCCGCATAGGCTGACATTGGTGTAGCATTATGGATCGACTGAAGGCGGACGGGTGGGCAGAAGAACTGAAGCTTCCACAAACTGTTGAAGCCCTGAATGGTCATCCACTTGTGTGGCAGCCTAGAAAGCTGACTGACCAAGGTGTGTCTCGTCCCGCCGTGTGCGCTTGACGCTGATCTTACCCATTCCAGATTGGGCAGCGATGAAATCCACTCTTACGGCAATTCTTTCTAACA
This sequence comes from Hymenopellis radicata, assembly GCA_015501595.1. NCBI lineage: Eukaryota > Fungi > Basidiomycota > Agaricomycetes > Agaricales > Physalacriaceae > Hymenopellis > Hymenopellis radicata. Next base: position 3,545 of record JADNRX010000201.1, on the reverse strand, counting down.
TCCGCGCTGAAGAGCTCAAGCAAACGATGCGACGTGTCATCTCCGAGCGAACGAGCGTTCTTGAAAAGCTCGGCAGTTCCTTGTTCGCGACATTGCCGGAGACCCCGCACAATCCACCTGCGTCTGCACTTTGCGTCTACCAACCATTCTTGGATATCATCAAGAACACGCCGCCGAGGACGACGCCACCGCCGCGCTCACGAAGGCGCTGGAGACTGTCCCCGCCATATGCGAGGCGTGGAGACATGAACAAGAGACGCATTTTAAAACGCTCCTCCGAAAGCAGGGACGCAGCGACGACCTATCCTTGATCGTCAACGCCTTTACCTGCACCAACCACCGCAAGTTTCTCCGAGTCACCGTCCCTCTTCCATTATCCGCATTTCGCCAGCCATCACTGTTTCTATTCGACTGCTTCTGTTGGTCACGATATCACTGTCCGGGTTTGGAGCGGCAAGGCTGTTAGGGCGATGAACCAGAATGGGTACGACCACTGTGGAAGCTTTGTGAGGATGTGTGGGTTGGATCCGGCCACGGCGACTGCTGAGGATATGGATGGTGCGGATGTGTTTTTCCGGTGTGAGGTTTGTGATTCGAGGCGGAAACCCGTGAAGGGGTTTAAGGAGTTTGCGTTGATGCGTTGGCGGACGGCTATGGTGAGTTTCTCGATCTTTCTAGTTGTGATAGATCTGATTTGCTGTAGAACCATCGACATGTCGGCAAAGTCTGTGGGGTTGAACACGCTGAACTACTCGCCTTGGGACGTAAAGAAGAGAAATACGTGCTTGAGAATGATCTGGAGGTATACGATTCGCAGCCATTCGTTTGCGTCCATTGTAGTCGGGCGGTGTATTTGAGGACTGGTCGGGCTGAACATCTTCGTTCTGAGTGAGTCCTTTTCGTCCTATCGTTTCATGCCGCGTGCTGATTTCTTTGTAGGCACGGGATAGATGGCGAGTTCAAGGCTGTGGACCATTATCGGCGTAGTTTGAAGCATCCGGGTTTGAACAGGTTGATGGTCGAGGTTTGGCAGGCGAACGGACCCCCGAGTGTTTGATAGAAGAAATATCGACGATATCGGACTATACAGACACAGATATTACGCTGATGTGATGTTGTATTATAGTGGAGTGGGGAAAGAACGTCGTGAATATTGTTAAGGATTATAAGCAGGAGGTCAACCAAAGCCAGGGCCCATTCACAAAATGCAGTGTGGGAAAAGAGGACTAAAAAGGAAATGGGTGGACTGCAGTCGTTTTCCTCCCTTCCCCCACCATCTTCTTCGTTGTCGCTCACTCGGCCACTACGCTCGTAAATTGCGCCATATGGATTCTACTACGTATTTGCGCTCTAAAGGACCGACAAAGCCCCAAGGACGGTGACCGGCATCCGCAAAGTTTTGGGCGAAAAGGGCGCGAAAAAAGCATATGGCCATGTCGTGGTGAGTGGATAACGGGCTACCGTGTCTGTTCGTGACTTATGATTTGCAGACGGCAGTCGTGTCCGTCGACTATATACCTCGCCGCAGGTCCTTGTGGTCAGTGTCTATACGGCGCGTCAATCCCGCGCACGAAGCGTCAAAATCGCGTTTTCGCACTACCCGTCACGGGCAGCAACCTAGCCTCGCAGGACTACGCCCCATTGAAAGTTAGAGCCGGCTCACGGTACTGTTACGACCATCGCGCTTCCAGTAGCCGCCGCTCATCTGCTACTCCGGTAAGCGAAATGCCTTCAGCGTCCTGTGATGACCCCCCTCCGCGTCCCTCTTCCCTTCCCTTACGGTGTCCCTCCTAGCGAGTGCGGGAAGGCTTGAGAAGGCGGAAACTGGGTGCGGGTCTTGAGGATGTCGGCGGGTGTGCACTGCTTGAGGATGTCAGTGGATGTGCTTGAGGATGTCGGCGGGTATGCTGGCGAGGATGCTTGAGGATGCTGGTGGGGGATGCTGCCGGGGGATGCTTGAGGATGCTCGTGAGAGATGCTGCCGAGTACTGTACTATTTCGACCTTATCTTCGCATAACACATAACGGAGGCCTGTGAAATGAAGAGTTGAGGGTACCATAATGCATAACGGCCAAAATTGGGCCCCAGGTAAGGCCCAAAAAGGAAATTTTTTAGCGCGGCGGCTATTGCCGCCGCTCCCGCCTGCCCATATAAGGAAATTGGACCCTGAATGAAGAGTAACATCTGTGAAGAGTATGCATAACGCATAACGCCCCATGAAGACAAGGTCGAAATAGTACAGTATGCTCGCTGAGGACGTCGTGAGGAGCACCTCGGGTTCGATCCCCCTGCGCGCCGACTATTGCAAAACTTATGCAGATCACCTGTCTACTACGAAGGCTTGTAAATTAGTGCGAATACGAAAAGTAAAGTAGAAACTTACTGTTTACGAGATAGCTGGAGGGAAGGTTAGTAGTCTACTCGGTAGTCTAGTGGTAGCGCTACAATTTAATTTTATTAGCGTCGATGCGCGTCCAATTCCAGTCGCCGCGCAAACTCAAGAAATCTTCCGGTCTCCCGCCTACGTGCCACCCCCCCACGTCAGCGCGTCAGCACCTGTCGCAGAAACGTAACAGCAGCATATCCTTCGTGCCCACGTGTCAATCCTTCAAGTCCCGCTTCTTAGCAAGTTCACCTAAAGATCGGCATCAGCTTAACAAGAAACGGTTCAAATTCAAAAACCCCACCTTTCCACGACGAGGCTGTCTGGTAAGTGTTCCTGGAAAGCCTGAAAGAAGCCAAGGACTTGCCGAAAAGAAGCAAGAGTAACAGCCGGCATAGCATCTTATACATCAACCTTCCGTGCACAGATGGCCTTAATGGCATGCTGCCCCCTCGAACAATCGTCTACCAGAGCTTAGGGATGAAGCCCTGCGCAAGTCGGTGGCGTGTTGAATGTCCTCGCCTGTAATTAAGAAAAGATCCTGCGTGAATGAACAGGTCCATAAGGTCCTGGACAAATGGTCTACAACAAAGATCAGTCAGAGCTACATTTGGATCAAAGACTTGGTTGCCGACCTTTCCGAAGACAGACAACGTCGGCCTGAGAACAGATAACATGGCAAGAAATCCATCCGGAATTGCATAGTCCCACCGGCGCGAAGCCAAATGGGACATGGACGCGTCACGTAGACAACGTCCGCGCGTAACCGCATCGCCGTCGACTACACAGATATTCTTAAGCAACAGGTAGATATGAAGCACGGTCATCAATAGTAGACGTACCCGCTCTGACCACAGATATGGAATGGGCGACGAAGAGCGCCGTGTAGACAGTCAAGTGAAGTAACAGAGAATCGTCCCAAGCTGTCGTAAGCTGTGGCTATGCTCTTCCCACTCTCGGGCACGCAGGCCTTGATACCCGGAAGAGGTCGTCCGTAAGGATTTTAAGCTGAGGGCGTACGAGACAGGAGATGGATAGCGTACACCGAGGACAGAGACGGAGACGACGCCTGCTCCATGGACATGCTGGACGTCGACAAAGAACACGTCTATGACAACAATCAAGGGCTGGCCGACGAGGCGGGAAGACGACGCACCATGG